>CABFWB010002172.1:0-10314 GCA_902151455.1 Timema bartmani
TAGCACATGTCTTCATACTCTATTCCTTGATGTAATGAGAAGTCTTCAGACAATGAGGTAGTCATCATTAATAAGCCCTGAAGGCAGGCATTGTGTCGCCTTGCGCAGATTTGTGCACTTAAAATACCGCCCTTGGCATCTTTAATTAAAATAGTTGTAAGCTTGCCTGTCTCTAATAAGGCCGAGGTCGAGAGGTGGGGGAATAAAATGAGCGGCGCCCCTAAGACGGCCGTCTACTGCAGCCTCCTACATCACCTTGGCGCGCAGCATCACGACGACACGAGAGGGCTCATCGAGGTGTTATCTAGAGAACAGCGCTCCTTACGCTCTAACAGAATGTCTTAAGCTAAGAGCAATTAGCACCAATGACTACAGATAGGTTCGCTAACATAAAATTGTAAACAAAGAAATTGTGGTAAAGTCACGCGCTTTGTTGAATCGCAAAATACTGATATAATATAATTCCTTTGGCTCACTCGACTTAAAAGTCCTCCTTCATAAGGAGGTTGGAAGAGAGAATGGTAGGCGATAGGCTGTTAAACAAGTAGAACGAATGAAACAAACAAATGACAATGAGCCCAACTTCTTAAGTTTAATTTTCATACAAAGGGTGCTTTAGAAAAAAAAAATACAATGGTCAACATCAATGTAAAGAGAGTAAAGGAGGAAGTTGGAGGAATATGATTATGTCATTCATTACTTAAATCCCCCAGTATTTTAATAAGAAGGCAGCCAAACATATAGTATTTTTTAAATAAGTAGGGTAATGACGTTAACTGGACATTGGTTTGGATTATAAAGGTTTAGTTAAAATTTATTAAACTGATTGCAATTCAGTTATTTTTTTTTAGTTATGAAGATTTTTACTGGGAAGGTTTTAGGCTATTGATCAATTATAATAATTGATGTTTTTTAAAGATTTTCTCTTAAAACGAGTGAACAATAATATGAATTCTTCTATTGAATGTAGAATTCATTAATTTTCTGCGTAGCTCGATCGCCAAATCCTAAGAGTAATAATTACAGAATACATTTCAATACCAAATCCAAAGAGAAAAATATTTTAGTTTGGCTTGTTGGTTTGAATTCACAGATCATTATAAAGGATAATTTTTATATCTATAAGCTGTGTGTGCCAGTACTGGTTGCGCGACTCGTGATGACTTCGTAATTTATTGCAGGCAAAAGCTGAGCGGGGTCATGTTTACCGCGATCAAATATACTCAAAAATCCTTAAACATAACTCACTGTTTCTCGTAAACTACTTGGACAATCACAGTAGTTTTTTCAAAATGTTTTATAAAACCCTTAAACGAAATGAGAATATTATTAAAATTCCCATATTTTAATTGGCTTGCTTTGAAAAAATTGTTTTCTAACTAAAGATCTATAATGAGGTTTTTAGTGCAGATATCTTTTCACTCTTTGTAAAAGTTTTTTCCTAATTGAGATAGATGTACGAAATGATCATCATGAACTGAATTTTATTTTGATATAAGTCTAATTCTTCTAACAACAATACTTTTCACAGTTTGATGTGTTTAGTTACAAGCTCTTCACGCGTGCCAGGTTTTCGATAAACTGAAGATTGTCAGAAAGACTGGTCTGTCATTCCATTGGGTCACTGATTGACGATTGTGCTTGAAGGGAGGCTGGACATTATAATAGGGATTTAATAATGGAAGTAATAATAAGAGTTGGTTTGTCTAATATAATGCACTACATCCCTTTAAACTTTTTTAATTCTTTTTTTATTGGGGATATTTAATGTGCACTTTCTGAACACATTTATGATATCATCACACGACTTATAAAATAAATTAATACAGTACTATGAAATTCTCAACATCCTGTTACTAGGCTGACAATTCACCAAAGATTAATATATAGCATGTTGGGAATCTAACCCGGGACCCTTAACACAGAAGGTAGACGTATTAGTGACCGAGTTGAATTATTGTCGGACAAGGTGGGCACCAATTATAACTTGAGATTTATCTATTCACTAATTTACAAGAAAGGTAGAATATAACATTATAAATAGAGTTCACAACCAAAAGTGATTTAAAGTATTTAACATAATAATAATTGTTGTAAAGCTAGTAATAGTAGATCAGGAAAAATAAAATATGTAGGAACGGAATGATGGACAGGTCTATCTAACAATCTTCAGTCTATCTAAAACCTGGCGCGCGTGAAGAGCTCGTAATTAAACACATCAAACTGTGAAAAGTATTGTTGGTAGAGGAATGGGTTTTATATCAAAATAAAATTCAGTTCATGATGATCATTTCGTACACTTATACTACCCATCTATTTCAATTAGGAAAAAACTTTTACAGAGAGTGAAAATATGTCTGCACTAAAAACCTCATTATAGTTCTTTCATTAGAAAACAATTTTTTCAAAGAAAATCACTTGGAATATGGGAATTTTAATAATATCCTCATGTCTTTTAAGGTTTTTATAACAAATTCTGAAAAAACTACTGTGATTGTCCAAGTAGTTTACGAGAAACGGTGAGTTATGTTTTAGGATATTAAAGTATTTGATCGCGGTAAACATGATGCCACTCGGATTTACCCTGCAAGAACTTTAAACATCTGGCGGTCTTGCGCGCTCGTGTCGTGAACTCAAATATCTTTTGCCTATAATAATATGTTCGCCTATAACTAGAGAACTATTTAATAGATTTGAATGTGGTATGTTTTTTATTATGTTGAATTTGAGCTACTTAAAAAAATATGTTTTCAAGGAGCTTAGCAGTGACGTTAAAGACATAACAAGTGTTTTATTTACACTGTGAAGTGGCCAAAGCGAGAAGTGACAAACGTGTAGCTACTGTTATGATTCTAGAAAAAAATATCAAAACCGACGATAAAAATTCGGTGATAAGTTCGGAGATTCCGGATTCAAACATCGACCCACAACTCCATGCGAGTGTAACTAAACCTATGGGACACGGCCCATTCGGACTTTGGAATCGATCGTGTCCGCGAATGCAGCAAAAATTATCCAAAAAGCTTTCAAAGAGCTACGTCATTGGACATGACGGATATTACAAACGCCGTAGACGGCAACCCGACGATGGAAGGTGCTTGGATACGATACGTTTTTGAAGGCTGGAGATAAACAATCGTCGGGTCGTTTGACAAAATCCCGTCCTGTTAAGGGTGTTCGATTCCCAAATAAATGTGGAGCTGTGTGGTCTCATCACATCAATTAATTATGTAAGTAGTGGTTAAAATGACAGTTCTGGCTCACTTTCTCCCATAAGGTTAACATTGATCCTCCACATGAATGTGGAGACTCCACATTCATGTGGAGGATCAATGTTAACCTTATGGGAGAAAGTGAGCCAGAACTGTCATTTTAACCACTACTTATGTATGTAAGTAAATCAATAAGGTAAGTGATCAAGTGACGTTTAGTATTAACTTGGCCAATGAGGTGGAACCATTTCGGTTGGGACTATCCAGAGTATTATGCACTTAGCTGTTCATCTCGAAAATGGACAGTTTGTAGATTTTACAACAAGTATTGTCACTGACATCACTAACAACCCATGTGACACACCATTAACAACCTCTTTGCGAAGACGTTTACTTACTATGAGGTTGCTTCATGTATTGCTTGGAAAATCAAGAAATTCCAGTGTGTAAACCAAGGTGTTTCTATTGAGGAACCTCCCGGAGTAATGAAGGCTGATGTCCTCAGCCGGGTATAAACCCTACATAAGGATAGCACAGTGTGTTACTATTTGAGAATATGACTCCATGTCGTCAAAGGTCAAATTTCATTTTTTTTAAACTTGCGTACCGTGAACGACGTAATCCACGCATACCACCCATTAGTTTGCAAAGCACTGGGATTCTACGAGGACAATTCGCACTGGAACAGTACTTTAGAGAAAGCCGCTTTGTGTAGCTCATAATATTTCAATTTAAGGTCTAGACCAGGGGTCTCAAAACATTTTACTATGCTGGACACATAATATATTTCACACATTTTTGCGGGCCAAAGTAACGTTCACCTATTCTTCAAATAGCATTATTTTTGCCCTGAATGCCTTGACATGAGCAAATAGATCATTAATCAAATTTGTTTCAACATGCAAATTTAGATTCAAGTCAATATGGCCAGTCACGCCTATAAAAAAAATTCCACTTTCCAAGGCCAGTCAGTGTTTGATAAAAGTGATTGACGTTGATTCTTCTCTGTGGGATTATATATTATAATTTATATGTAATAAATTGTATTTATAATAATTAGTCAATATAATTACTTGTTTTTAAATTAGGTAACATCTTTCGGAACTTTCCTTTGATAATCCTCTGCCGGGAGACTTGGAACTACCTAAAAATCATCACAGTCAAGCCGTCCTGCGACTGCGACTAAAAATTAGGGTTTACAATTCCGACAGCGCTCTGGCTTAGTGTCATGGGGGAAGCACACGTGTGGACAGAAACTGGGCAAGTCAAATATATTGCGTGGTTAATAAATAACAAAGATAAACAATAATTGTTTTTGATAAAGTCTTGGAATGGGCTGGATATAATCTTGTGACGGGCCGGATGTAGTTTGGAGACCCCTGATCTAGACTCTAGATATAACTCAGGAACAACAATGTGCTCATGGGAGGAGTCACCGTATTGTTAGCAAGAGAATCCCGACTAACTCTACCGGTGATTACTAGAACTAACGAAGTCAACATCTGCCTGGAATGATCCTAAAGATGTCCGGACGTGATGAAACTTTCTCTGTCAACCAACACGCGCATCCGCCTTTTCTAAGACAAAAACTAGATATATTTGTCTATATATTGCTAAAACTTGGCAATGGCGTCTTAGCAGAGCACGAAGGCAAAGTGTCCTTGAATAACTCCCAGATATGCGTCCTGGTCAAGGATATCCAGGAATTAGTACATTTTATTTATCCTGATATACGATTTCTGCAAAACAAGCCTCTATCGTGCTTCCAGGAGCAAGATATTCTAGCTCCAAGAAGGAATCAGCTAACAGTAATAATATTAACGAATGTATTTTAAACCAGTTCGAAGTGCCATACCGTAATTATATGTCCTACAAGAACTACCCTGTCTAATTTTTAATTCCCTTGGCACATTCGTTTTACCCATCTAAGCTCTTCATTTAAAATTTGAGCAGCCATAATTTTGATGCGTAATTTTAACGCACCTAAAACTGTGTAATGGGACCTTCTTTCAGGTAAACAGTCTGAAAAACTTTATCATATAGATGATAGGCTGCATTACAACAGAATGGGTCGTAACACCAAGAATACCCGTGATACCTGCCATCATACCTGCCCTTACAGTTTAAATACATGCAATTTCCTATCAAGGTTTACTATGCAATGACCATTAACAGCGCATGGACAAACCCTGAAGGTGGCAGGTGTTAATCTCCCGCGGTGTTTTTCACACGGACAACTATGCGTGGTTTGTTCCCGTGATAATTTTAGCAGCAACCTGTAACTACAGTAGCCCCACGGTTCTTTGGTGCTGATTGACAGTTCACAGCTGACTTCTTACAGTCAACATTTAGGTATATACCTAAATTTTGACTGTCAGAAGTGACAGTTGATAAACACATGTTTTTTTGCAGATCATATGGTTCGGCGTAGGGATACATAATTTGGTCTGGTAGCTTTTCAAAGCCGTCAGCTGTCGGCTGTGAGCTGTCAGTCAGCACCAAAGAAGCCATGGGGCTCTTGTACTCGCTCCTGTGATAAAACCCACTAACGTCGCTTACAAAGAGGTCTTGCCTTAAATTTTGTTACTTTATTTCCTTTAATAATTAATACACATATTCTGTGTGTCTAATCTTAAAACAGAAATCATTAGGGCCTACACTACATTGATTGTTTTTACTTTGAAGATACATCTTTTATCAACTCCAAAGTTCTCATCATGATAATTTCTACCTAAATACATTGCGTGATTTCTTCTCTGTGCGGGAAGTTAAAAACTCTGGCATTAGAAAAGTTATTGTTTGAATGAACATGTTTTTAAAACTGGCATTAACTCTAGCGACGCTGCGGACAGAAGTTAGCTAGTAATAACTTTAAAACTTGACATTTACAGATGACATGTTTTAACGTATGAATACATAAAAATATATCCAATAACTTTTCTAGCAGTCGGATTAGATTCTTCTAATTAAAATTGGAATGTAATTTTAACAATGGTGACTGTTTTTTCTAATTTTTGGAGTACCTAGTCATAAGTCTCTTTGGTACCAGGTATACGTCACAATCATATTTAGTCAAAAATCTTTCCAACTACCAATTTAGAGAAAGAAAAGATCACATTATTGCTCTAACTTACAACTAAATTATTTGACTTTACGTGACCAAATAAGACGTGATTCATGACAGAGCATTTATAAAGCGGGGTTTCCACATGCAATGATTATTAGCGCCAGTAGCATGCCAGTTTAATGGCACCAATATTAATGGCGCCAGTTTGTGTTTCCACATTCATCAAACATTTTTCTACTGGCGCAGTATTCAACATGGCGTCAACTGCCGTAGTTAATGCAAGTATTGATGTCGTAGTGCAAATCGTGTCTTTAGAACTCCAGAAAAAATTGAAAAGAAAGAAGCGAAAGCATAGATTATGGGTTCGTAAATGGATTTCGAATATTACGTATTTTGCTCTTTGCAGCGCTTAGACTAAATTCTGTGACTGCATCGGACATAACCTCGACTATTTTTCTCAATGCCTCGTCTCTTTTATTTCTGTCTTTATAAATGAAGAAATTTTGTGGTTACACAAGCATGGATACTGTTCATATGCCTCGAGGAACATTATTATATATTTTGTTGATCATTTATTTTCTAGTGTCGCCATCGTTCGTAAAAAAAAAGATTAGCAATTTAAACACTGTTTACAAACAAACAAGATACTGGCGCCAAAAAGTTCAACTGCTTCTTACTTTACTGGCGCTATGATTAGTGGCGCCAGTCAGACGGCGCCAGTTTAATTTACATGTTTCCATATGCCACTAAACTGGCGCCAGTCGAGTGGCGCCAATAATCATTGCATATGGAAACCCCGCTTAATGGCCTCACCTTTTTAATAGAAGTTAATAAATGATGTAACAATACAAATACCATCACTTCAATCAATAAAATAAACTTATACAACAACAATACCATATTTAATAAATGATACGGTGCACCACACAGACTTTCTAGCATCATTGGCTAAAAATTGAGACAGTTATGGATAATTAAAGCTCGTAAGAAATGTGAAAACAAATAATATACATTGTAACATAAACATAATGGAAAAAGAACATCACATTTCCCCATAGAGCATACATGAAATAATATACATATTTACAGAAACATTAAGGGTACAACAATCAACTCACTATTTCTCAAACCTCCATTTAAAAACACCTCCATTTCCTTATAGCTTTTGGAAATGGTTGTATAAGAATCTATTTTTAAATAAAAGTGTTTAATTTATAATAGTTGTACAACTTTGTAATTATACCTTACTTCGTATATCAAAGAGTTGCGGGGATATGATCAAAATTTGAGTAAACTGCTCATGTAAAGTTCTCTTTGAGTAATTTTCCCGGAAAAATAGGATGCGCCATTTTGTTTTCAACGTTAACAAAAATGCATAAATATAAATCTTAATCAAAATAGTTAAAGCCTGTTTCGATAAAAAAAAATTCCATTCAGCCTAAAGTATATTACTCTTAATTTTAGGGTTAATATATACTTCCAAAAGCCCCTCTGGGTATCCTTATGAAAACCCCAGATACCAAGTTTTATCCCGGTCAGTAAAATGGTTTCGGCTCTGAAAACTACTTTTTCTGATTCAGGGGGTCATGAAACTTCAACATTCGTCAAAATCTTCAATTCAATTTGTTTGACGATCATAATACTTTCTCTCTCCAAGGGGTCGCGAGAAGGTGAAATTGTATGTGATTGTTCCAAAGCAAAATCAACCTTAGAATCAGGTCGAGCAGATTGCGTTTCCACAGTTTTATAAAACTATCATACAATTCAAGATCAATTTCTGCGTTCACTGGTGTACTTGATTACACTTTTGCTTTCAATTTTATGTAATTGAATAAGACATTACAGGTTCATTTGAATGCTATATTTAAATAATTATTTGGTCCGAAAACAGTTCTCTCCATAAACATAATTTAAACATACCGTGATTTAAAATAAAACATAATATTATATCATTGAAAATAATAGTTGCAACTCAATACTAATCCTATGAATATAAAAACCATACATGTTTTTTTATACCTATGAATAACGTCAGTGTTATGTTAAATGCGCATGCGTCACCCTCTTTGGTTAAATCATTCTCTAGCAGCGATATTCCCCCAATTGCAGCGAGATTTCCCCAATTAACATGGCGACTATTCATAAGGTCATGAGTATTATTAGTGGAGTTAAAATCAGTTCACTCTAAGATTCGTACGAAACATTATTCTTTCCCCCAAGAAAACTACCTATAGGAGAGCATCATTGTTGTTAAATAACTACAGCATCTTATCAACAAAATCTCTCATAGCTTCTAGATAGTGATGTTTAATCATTGTTGTCGAATAATCACAGCATCTTATCAACCAAAATCTCTCATAGCTTATAGATAGTGATGTTTAATCATTGTTGTCGAATAATCACATCATATTATCAACAAAATCTCTCATAGCTTCTAGATAGTGATGTTTAATCATTGTTGTCGAATAATCACATATTATCAACAAAATCTCTCATAGCTTCTAGATAGTGATGTTTAATCATTGTTGTCGAATAATCACAGCATCTTATCAACAAAATCTCTCCTAGCTTCTAGATATTTAGGTTTGATCATTGTTGTCAAATAATTACAGTATCTTATCAACAAAATCTCGCCTAGATTCTAGATCTTGAAGTTTAATCATTATTGTTAAAATAATCTAAGCATCTTATTAAAAAAAAATCTCCTAGCTTCTAGAGCTTGAGGTTTGATCATTGTTGTAGAATAATCACAGTATATTATCAACAAAGTCTCACCTAGCTTCTCGATATTGAGGTTGACCTATCCTACTACTCAACACGTCCTGTTGACAATCAACATAACTGAGTAGTTTTCCGTCTTATTACTCTATTTCACTTTACGGCGAACTGGCAGGTCTAATGAGCGCTATTCTTTTGTTTTCTAACTTGTTAAAATGGCGGCTAGTATGCTCAGGGGGTAATAGGGAGGGAATCCCTGCCACTGTAACTACCATCAACTGTTTTTAATTAATAAAACCCAGCACCACCACCACAATTTGCTCGTTAAAAAGTTGCGCGCCTTAGTATCTCCCCTCCCTGCCCAACAGAATGCGCCACCCTACGATATTTTTAATACTAGTAACTTCCGGTTTGTGTGACGTCATGGACGATTAATCTTCGTTATGGGCTCGCTTTAACATTTTCAAAACGTAATAAGCGTGAGGTTTAAATTGGAAGCTGAGTGAGTCTCATTATTCCCGAGAACTGAAAAACAAAATGACGTTATTACGGTTTCTCTTGTATACCTTCATCTCGCTTCGAGGGAGGGTTCCATTACACACAAATTAATAATGTGGCTGGTTGTAACGGCGGGGACAAGCGACGGCTGAACAGCGCTACCGTGGGAGGGAAGGACAGCCCACACACATCACGGTCACTTGGGGTGTGGACGTTCTTTTACACAACAATTGTGTACGCTGACATACACAATAGGTACTCTTGATTCAAATACTTAACAAACTGAGTGCTAGCTGGACATTCAGCCTACTCAGAAAGTTGGTTGTCTTACCTTGACACTATTACTAGAGATAGGGTAAAATAGCATTAATTTTCAGTTTTTTTAGCATTAATTATTGGAAATTTAGCGTTTTGTGGCATAATTTAGCATTTTGTAGCAAAGTAGGTAAAAATGTCTTTCGTCAATGTTTTTAGGGCCTATACAAAGGATTTATGATAAAATTTATGTATGCATTAATACGAAGGTTATTTTAACCTTTGTTTGCAATTATTTTCATGTGAGAGATTATAATTATAAATAATTAATATTATATTAATAAGGAAGGAAACTGGAAGATTGTGTCAAACACAAACAGAAGAATGCAGAATGACTTCAATTGGCATAATTTATTTTACACCTATGTGTAACGTCAAAAAATCATTGTAGCCTACAGTACAAAAATAAAAATAGTTTAGTAAATAGCTGGTATCGTAAATAGTTGGTGTCGTTGAATCGGTTCAAACAAATGTGCAAGTCAAAGATAGTAAATATTGGCAAAG
>CABFWB010002172.1:30133-43547 GCA_902151455.1 Timema bartmani
TTTTTTTTTTTTGTCATTTACATGTTTTAACCCAATAACAATATAATTCCTGCTGAAAGTTTCAAGAATATATCCAGAATACTATCTTTGTTATTAGTAGTAGGTATATTTGATAATCAAGTCCTACAAATATTTTGTTTCTCACCAATTGTACCAAGTATTATCTCACTATTTCTTATAGCAAGGAGGGTAAGATGAACGTTGCAGGCATTCTATAGCCTGGGTAAAACCAAGGTTTTAGATATCAGAATTGGAGGAATGGTTCATGCCTGTGCTCCAATTTCAAAGGTGCGATTGGAATTGTGCCTCAGAGAAATTAATCTTTGAAAAGTATTTACCTAAAGTATGTTACAGACAAAGCTAAAAACACCCAACATTTGTAAATAAATAATATTGTGTACTATTTTGTAACATTAACATCGTACCACTGGTTATTTGCACAAACAAAAATATAATACAGGTTTAAATGTGAAGTAGGCAATTTTAACCATAATCATCATCATCATCATCATCATCATTGTCATCATCATCAACCCTTTTCAGCCTTTGGCTCGGTCAGTTTAGTAAAATGGCTCATTCTTTCTCTATCCTTCCACCATTCTTCCTCCTTCAATTGCTTCCATTCTTCTCCTCTCACTTGCACACTTTATGTTATATGTTCCTCCATCTCTTTCTGGGCCTCCCTTGTGGTCTTTTTCCTACATACTTCATTTCCAACCATTTCTTTGGCATCCTCTCTTTTTACATCATTACATGCCCATACCATCTCAGTCTTGCTTCTTCCACTATCTCATGTACTCCCTGTACCCCCACTCTTTCCTGGATAACTTCATTCCTAATCTTGTTTCTCCTCATGACAGCTAACCTCAATCATGCTTCCAAGATATTTTACATTCTTTACTTTTCTCAGCTCATCTCCTTCCAACTTTGTAACTTTATAAGGACCTATCCTCTTCCTTGTCATTACCATCACTTCACACTTTGCTATGCTAGATTTCATTCCATTCTTTTAGTTGTTCCTGTACTTCCTCTTCCCTCATATCATCAAGTTATCATCAAATATCATGCATGATTTTCATTCTTTTTTCCCTGAGGAGGAGTACTAATGGGGTAGTGACGTGCAATATAAGGAGCCTACATAGTGGGACTCACTTAGTCTTTCCTACTTAATCCTGATCTCACTGCAAAGTGGTGTACCCCGGGATCTGAATAACTCGGTGGAGGTTGGGATGAATTTCAGCGGAAACCGGGTCAGGTGCAGGGCCTAATCCAACAAGCTTGGAACAGTGTCTGGCAAGTTGGCTCCCATTTGGGTGGGCTGGGAGTGAGGAGTTGGTGACAATCAGCACCCATATATTCAGTTAGGAAAGATTACCCACAAGAAAAGATCCACCTGAGGACCCATAAGCGGTAGCTCTGCTACTCAGGTGTAGGCTTAGTAAGTCGGTGACCATAACAAACCAACCTACCGGTACTTGAGACAATAAAAAATAAATTAAAAATAATTTTTTCTTTAAACCAAATGTTGAAAATAGTTTAAAAATTTCAAATAAATTAGGGTTGCACAAAGGGCTGTCAAACATATCCAAACTTTATTTGTGATGGACGATTAACAACTGTCCTAATGGGTATTAATTAATGATATGCTTATTGTGGTGGCATTATTACAGGTTCTGTGTGGGCGACCGATTTTACCTGTGTGACAATAAGATCCTATGTGAATACGACTACGAGGAGAGGCTGGTGTTCGCTAACATGGCCTACAACCCGACCAGCCTCGCACACATACGAAGGCAAGTCAGTACTTTGCAGGTATGACAATTGTCCCGGGACATCGCATGTTAGCTAGGTGTCTACCTGTGATATACAGAAAAACTCTACAGTAAACTTGAACATTACCATTGAAAGGTTGGAAAACAATGACATGTTGTTTGGAATTTCACAGCACTGAATAGTAGGCTGGTGGTATTCAGTCAAAGTTCCAGTACAAATGGTTGAACTATAACAATTCTTGGAGTTGAATCTATTCATTCAATTTCTGACATATTTTAACACCACTTTAAAACAATTATATTGGCAGTATATAAAAGTGTGGTTAGCATCAACATTGTTTTATGAATGTAAAGCGTAGGTTTGTCAGAAGAAGCACAAAAGCAAGGCGAAGACGGTTGGAATGAGATATGTAAGAAATGTATGTAGAACATTTCGCACGAACAAAGTCAGTAATGAATGGGTGCTGAAGGAGTGTGGTTTGAAAGGGAATCCACTAGGTCAATGTGAAAGAAGCGTGTCACATTGGTTTGAGCATGTTGAGAGATTGAGTGAGTATCGAGTAATGAAGTAAATATATGAAGGTAGAGTGTGTGGATCAAAAGGAAAGGGTAGACCACGTAGGATGTGGCTAAATGTGGTAGATGAATATGTGAAAAAGAGGAACATTAAGAGTTTTAAGAATAAAAGAGCATGCATGACTCGGTGTATGGATGTTGTTGAAGCGAAAAGAGTAGGCAAGGATATGGGAGTGAGGATGGATTAAGTACCGAGTTGTTGTTTTTTGAGCTTTTTGCACAGTTTCTTGTCCACCCTGTAAGGGAACAGTGATTAGGTATATTTATATATATATATATATATTAACATAATACTAACATCTTTAAAATATGTGCCTTGAACATGTGTTTGAGGACATGTTTATGTTTAACTGTAAAAATGCTATCACATTGAATAAATATTTAATCAAACGTAATCTACTTCGGTGACCCCATGATCTAAGTTTAGTTACTTTCAGCTTTGTTTCTGAAGCCCTTTGGCCTCCAACCCAAAGGGACCACCTGTCAAATTTTTGAAAATTAGACGCCCTTAGAAGATATTTGGATTGTCTCTCTTCTGGAAATATCATTTTGACTAACACATTTTTTAAATTACAAAAAATGAGAAAAATTTAGCTATATCCATCAAAATAGCCTTATTTATTAAATGAATGTGGCTGAGAGAGCATGATTTGTATCACAATAGAGATATCTAAAACCAAACAAATCATATAGAGCCTACTTTTATTGGTCATGAAAAATAAATTTATAGCAGTCCCAAAGACCATTACTTGTTTCTGATAAATGTTGTTAATTTAAAATTAATTATATTCCTAGTACACTACACACAAGCTTTTAATATTTTTGTCATATTTATTTTGTATTTTGTTAAAAAAAAGTCCTTACAAGTTTTGACAGTTTTTTTTTCATTGGTTTTACCATCCTCTCTCCAGACAAATATTGATGTATTGTTTACTTTATTCCTGTGACATTAAATTAGTTCAAGCTGAGATCAGCCCAAACTAGCAAAATATGTGTTCAACTAAGAAAGTTGTATATTATTTTAGAGAAAAGCTTTCAAGTTGTATGATACCATTGATAGAGACATAACATCTAATAGTTAGATCTATTTATATACCTATGTCACATTCATTAACATGAATCAATTTAGATATTTTAGTAATTTTATATTTTCTTGTTAGTTGGTATTTTTATTCTTCAAGCACTGATTAATTAATCTTGTATGTATTAAATTCATGATTCAATTTTTGAATTCATGCTGCTCTGTAATTTATGAAAATAATATCATCCAAACTTTAATTCAATTGTTGTAAATATGTTTTAGTCACCTACAACATAGAAATTAGGTTTTGACTATTTTATAACTACTATCCAAATAAAAGTTTTATTACTAGGTCTGGATCTATAAAATGCTAATTTAAAATAAACCATAAACATTTTACCAAACTACCATAAATCTACGATCATGAATAATGTCCCATATTTTTGTCAAAATTAGGCCTAAGCTTGAGTACCGTACATCAATTATTGAACTAATATATAAACTATAAAATTATATTTCTGATGGATGATAAATACTAGGTCTACTGTAAATAAGGTATAAGAAGGACTTTGTTTTAATATAAATGTGGATCATGCTTTTATTTTGGTTTCTTAATCGCGGGGCTCTAGAACTAGAATTATATTAATCAGGTAGGTGTTTCTATTATCATGTTGGGTGCTGGCAAATTTAGCTCAGCTCTATTGTGCTCCGCCCATGAGACCACGGTTCAAATCCTGGCCTGGTGTTTTAATACGGATCTTTCGACATTCTGGTTTCCTATTCTCTCTCCAGTTGAATGTCCGTCCATTGTCTCTGCAGTGGGTCTTAAAAGAGCTTCTCAGGAAGACAAGGGCTCAATCTTGACCGAGTGCACTGGAAGTGGATTTTTCAATGGCTAATTTTTCACCCTCTTTCTGGGAGACTTCACCCTCTTCATCCAGTTTGGTGGACTAGCACAAGTTATGGACAGCCTGAATGTGCATAGCAATAAACTCTCTTCTTTTTAAAAAAATCAATCAATAAAAACAAAAAGAGCACCTTTTTATTTTGCCTGGTTAATCGTCCTGTTGGTGCAGTGTTGAACTGTAATGCTCTCCCTCACTCCCTTCCATACACACATTATTTGAACCTACATTTGATTAATAAACATTTATTCATCACCAATTAAATCATTATTACAAATCACTACAATTCTTAGCTTATGTTTTAATTGTTAAGAGGATATTATACGAATGCTCAATGCCAGTTGTGAAGTTGTGCAGCCCATGCGCAGGCGTGGCGAGGTGGAGCTTAGATGAATACGTCAGAGACAAACCATCCAGTATAGAGAAGAAATACTCGGTGAACTGACAAGCGTCTAGTCCTCTTTTACTCTGTCATTCTTTCTCCACAAGACAACACTCACGATCACACAGAAAGAATGTGTACTTTTCTTAAGGAGGACAGCAGTGTAAAGAAAGAAAAAAATAGTAAAACAGCATTGCACTCTTCGTTTGCTCTTACGGGTTCTTACAGGCACTGGACTGACCGTCTCTGTCCAACCCAAAGGTTTCGACCCAAGCATTGAGCTTTTTCTACTAAGTAAAGTTGCCATTTTGTAGCTCATAAACGAACATATCTATTTTCAGAAAATAAGCATGCTATATTTTATACCATTCACTAACCATTTAGTAAAAGTAATATAACCTATAGAATAAAAAAGCTAAAGCCATTATTTTGATGAAAGTGTGAGAATTTATATGATATCCCAGTTTCATGATGCACCAACTATATAACGTTACAAGTCTAGTTTCAATTGTGCAGAAAAACCAATAATTTTATGGTCGTTAAAGTATTATTTACTAAGAACGCCTGCAAAGTCTGGAATTGATATCTTTTACACGAAGTTGAAAAAAAATTTGAAGGTTGTAAAACCTCTTGAAACCATTTTAGCAAAACATGAAGCATTTAACTCATAAAATTTTTTTATTTTTTTTGAGCTAACAATGATAAATTATGTTAGAAAGATTACAATAATTTTTCAAATTTATTTTTGGATAAAACTATGGGTTAAAAGTTCCCCCTATTGACGTGGTGTGGCATTTTGAAGTGGTAGATCATGTGTCACGACTTCAGATCCGCAAGGTCTCGAGTGATTTTAGCCAGTCGAGCTTAAATCGTCCAAATACTAATTTATAATACATGTACAAAGTTTATTCAATTTTATGTTCATATGATAACAAATACACTTTTAGTTTGATAAATCATTAGGCTAGACAATGAGGTGGAGGGGGGTTTGGTGGGCCATCTTCCGATTTCCAGAGGCTTGAAAAAATTATAAATATTAAACACCTTTAGAAGCTCTCTGGAGTGTTTTTTTTTATGGTAAATGATATTGTTTGAATCATAAATAAAGCCACATATATTTTGTTCATAAAATTTCGGGGGTGGTTTGAACCCTCAAACTCCCCCACCCCTGACTACGGCCTTGCTTTCACTAAATAAGTTGATAAAAATTAGGTATTGGGCCCCCTTTGACAAATGAAGGAACATAAATTAACTTTGCCTAGCCATAAATCAATGTGATGATGCCAAGCACTAAAATCAAAACTCTGCACTTAATGTTCTACCAGTACACACAATGAATGAATATTTAGATATGATAAATTTAAAATCCACACATATTTTAATTTAAAATTTCTTATTTATTATTGCTTCAAACTGGATACTTTTAAGAAATTTAACACAAACCGCAAAGGGGAATCATACTGTGTGTGTGTCTAGGGTTCAGAGTCATTAAATTACTGACAAAAAAAAATTACATATCAAATGACCTATTATCAAAGCACCTGTTTATGTAAAAATCCAAGACTAATTCACACCTCTTGGTTAAAACGACAGGTTTGAAATACTTTATACATAGTCATAAAAAATAAGAATGAGAGCTGCAGCAAACCAACCACAAAATTATTTATAAAATAAAAATAATAATTGTCTAAACCTCCTTTGTGAGAGAGAGAGGGGTCTTTTAGAGTATGCTATTAAAGTAGATGCGAGGTTTGGCATAAACGATACACTCCATATATTAGGGGTACATACAAGATCTCGACTTAAGGAAGCTGTTGTAAGAAATGCCGAAATTATATTAGAGGTCAGCAGGTAACTAGGCTTTTAAAAGTGAGCGCTGAGAAGACTAAGTAGGCCCTACATAATCACAGAGAAAACACAGATTAAGGATGACAACTATTTAGAGGTTGCTGCGAATAACCTAAAATTTGGTAGGGTTGGTGGGTTCATATATTTAGGAACAATTTTAACTACTTTTATCAATATTAGAGTGGAAATTAGGAAAAGTATGCAGTCGGAAAATGCATGCTACTACTTGGTTATTAAATTGTTAACATCTCGTCTGTTGTCAAGAAATCAAAACTTAGAATATACAAAACAAGCGTTTCATCAGTCGGTCTTTATGATTGTGAAACGTGTTATTTTAGCTTCGTGATGATAAGAAATTTAGCGTATTCGAAAACAAAGTACAGTAATTAGAAACATATTTGGTACAAAAAGTGATGAATGTAATGGAGAAGGTTACATAATGATGAGTTATATACCCTGTACTTATTACCAGACATTGTTGGGGTCATCAAACCTTAATCCTTACCCAAGCACGATCTAATGTAAGTGAAACTAAGTAATATATTGTTACAGAAACGTGTTGGAAAAAAGAGCATCATATCTAAGCAAAGGGTGTTAATATGTTTATGTAACAGTCAATTATTTAATTAAGTATTGAGCATCATTATTTCCCAAAGAGAATCACGGAATCATGGTCTCTAAGTTATATTACCAGAATGTGTTTATTTTAATTGCTATGTCATTCCTAAATTGACCTTCATTTTTATCCTTTGAGTTTAGCTATGTATTTGTAATACTAATGGATCCATTTGAAGATAATCTTTGGTTTTTGTATTCTTTCATTTCTAGACATTTTTCGTCTACCCTTAAAAAGTTAAATTTTTCCACATTATTGAGATGGTTTTTTATCTATTAGTTTAGGAAATGTTTAGGCCCACCTCCCCGATTTCTCATCACCTGATTTTTAAATTCCAAATTTTACAACTTTTATAGTCATGTGGTTTAGTCCTTTCAAAAACTTGGCAAATTTAAATTTTCTTCCATACCGAAAAGTAAGTTTTCTAATTATTTTGGAAAGCTGTCAAGTTATTACACCTTTCCCCCTTCCTATTCATTTTCCACACTCCCAATTTGAAATTTTAACATTCATTTGGTTAACTCATATCTTTATTTTATCTGCCTACCAAATTTAAACTTTTAACCACATCGTAGATAGTGTTCTATATAGGTTGACATACTACACAATATTTGAAAAAATATGTGTCATTCTTTAAGTTTGAAAAAATAATTTTGATTATTTTATACTTTGATATAAAATGTCTGAAAAACTGTAATTCTGTTCAGGTAAACATGGAAAAAACTGGAATTTTATAGAAAAAAATAGTGATAAACCTGTTAAATGATCTTGATTAGCATGTCATCTGTCTTAAACCAGCTAGCATGAGTAATCCAATAAGAATAAATTAAAATTCACAGTATAAAAATTAAATGTTTGGCTCCACTTACGTTTGTGGTTCTGTAAATGTGCAATCACTCACTATCCATAACAACGTAATGTTCTGATGTAACACCGTGATTAACAATATTTGCAACTACCGTCTCACTAAATATGTTGTGTGGAATCTCAGTTGGATCAACGCTATCAGCCTTCAACAATTTTTGTTTGATTCCTATTACAATTAAAATCAGTTTGCAATTTTCTCCAAGATTCTCTTTAATGATATGAAAAATTAAAAGTGAAAAATACTATAGAATGTAAAAAAGTCCCTGGGGACTTTTGTAGTTACCACAATTAATTCCTTATGGTTCAACAATTTTGTAAACAATAAAGATGACATTAGCAGTTTTTATCTCTGCGTCTTAATATCTATCTGGGGAACAAGCATTTTAATTACACTAATAGAGTGGGAATGAGTAAAAGTAAACTTAAGTTAAAATTTACCCGAATTTTCAAGGAAGGCGTATGTGGAAAACATTAAGATAATATTCAGCTGGGATTCAAACCCCGATCTTCGTGTCAACGGGAGACCACACTTTATTAGCTTATCATTTCGTGTACGTACTTACAGTTTTGGGTTGTTTTCAATAGTTTGTGTTGCAAAAAACACCATAGGTGTGTACACAGAAGTGGCTGGATAAGTCCAGGCTCCCCTGATTCTATGGAGGGGTCCTAAGGGCCCCTTAACTCTTGGTGGCAAACTTCCTCAAAATACACTATGAATCTGCATTTCCTGACATTAGCATAACTACGTAGATAATTACAAATTAAAATGTGTGTTGTTTTTAACTCTAGCATATTTAAATAATAATACATTCTGTGTCCAACATGAAGGCAGAGTTTTATCCAAAATGTCTCAATTTATTTTTGAGTGCTTGGCATTATTTTATTTATTTAGGGCTATGCAATATCTCAAGTTTATTTTTAGATAAATGAGGCCCAAATTATTAGTGCCCCTTCATGAATTAAATATATTTGTTACTGAGTAAATGGGGCTCCTCCAATCTATAAACACTTTGCCTGCACACATCTGGCAAACACTTTATTTTCAAGTAATGCAAGTAATTACTGTGCGTAAATGGTTCACTTGGTTTTATTTTTTGTTAAATCTCTGAAAACATGATTAGATAACGATAATTTGGGAAAGGGGGGGGGGTGAGCCAGGGAACAGTGGTTCTTTGGGGGATGGGGGGGAGAGAAGTATTGGGGGCTATAGTCAATGTTATGTAATACTTTTGTGATTGAATGCTTGCATAAGCTGTTCGTACCTATTTGGAAATATAACTAGTTGACTTTTTATAGTTACAAATAAATAATTTTATTCCAAAAATTATATAATTATTGATACACGAATGTTAGTCTCATAAAGTCCTGACGTTAAAACCATTATACAGTTAGGATGCAGGACATCTTATAGTAGAGTCGTGTAAGCAAGCTAAGCTTAGAACAAAGAATAAAGATATTTATCTTTTTAAATGTTATTTTTTTTAAATATTGTCATTCATCAGTTTTATCAAAAACAAAGTTGCAAAACGTTATTAAGAAATCAAAATACCTTTTAAAACTGTCAGATAATGTTTCAACTATGAATATTTTCCCAACACATTTATTGTTTTCACCGAGGTATTTAAGCTCGTAGTGAAATAAATTAAAAGTTAGGTTGTTCATTACATTCTTATGCTCTTCAAATATGCAAAATAATATAATACACCATTTTTTATTGTTTCATAAACATGATTTCCCTTAGAGTCTGCATGGTATATTTTGTCACTTTTGGGAACAATGATGGCACAGGACCAATATCCTCTTAAGTACCCGCTTCGGTGGCCAAATAGTCTAACGCTCTACTCTTGTGCTGGACTAGACTGCCGATGACGAGGAGATTGAGGTTTGAATCTCGATCGGGTGTACCGAGGATAATTTTTCCCAAATGCAAATGCAAATATACTTCTTAAAAATATAACCTTCCTAATCCCTAAAATCATTACTGTAATTAGTACATAAGCATATAGCCTGAATGGGTAGTAAGACCCGGTGCTAAAAAAAATTGCTAAATGATCTAAAATTTGTAGATGTTTGTAGCCAAATATTCTATTGTTACTTCATTCAAATAACCAACAATAAATATGAAAATTTGTGGTTCTCAGGGGGCATTTCCCCCGGTTGGTCGATGAGGCCCCCTTTTCCCTGCAAGGAGGACTTTAATATAGAGTATCCTTGATTAATTGACTGAAAAAATGGTAACTAATAGCAAAGATAAATTTAATGTGCCTTACTTAGTGAAGCCTAATTCATGATGAGTCATTTAAAATCTTAGCAGACCCCCTCCCCTCCACGTTGCCGATCCCCAGCCATCACTTAGAACTTGGTTCCCTTCTGACACCTGTGGATACACCCTTTGTGCAGCTGCCTAGAATTTGCATGGGATTACCTGTTCCCCCTATGTCAATATTAACTTTTAAAAATGTATATACCCGCCTCGGTGGCGTAGTTGGCTAACGCGCTAGTCGTGTTGAGCTATTAGCGTAATTAGTACTCAAGCGTATAACCCGAACGGGTAGTAAAACGCGGTGCTAAATATAATAATAATAAAATGTATATCTTAGCTCGGAGAATATATATACCTCCATTTTGAAGAGTATAAAAAGTGGGTTACTAAATTATTTAAATTTAATTGTAATCTATTGACTGGGGTTAAAGCGGCCATCACAAGAGTAGCGTAGTGTAATATTGTTGTTTTTTTCAGCCAGCAGGCGACCATATAAACAGCAGTTATGAGTGTGTGCTGTTTCCTCCAGCGCCGCCAACTGCTGGCAAGACACTGGTACCAACCCCACAGTGTTATAAGACAGTACAACCAACACTGTGCTACAAGACACACACCAAAGATGACGGCTCCAGTGGTTATGGCAGCCCTGACTCTGAAACATTTGATACCCAGTGCAACCAGCAGGTGTAGTAGTGCGACAAACACGACACCCGCTAAATTAGGTACTGCAACAGTGTATGCCTTGTGATAATAGGCTACACATTGAGAACGTTTCACTTCCCAACGGTGTTTTGTTTTAACAAATTAATATACTATAAAATATGAAATAATAATATTTATTTACATGGTCTGATAAATAGTATTTAAAATAGTTTATACTTTAAATAGTGAATTTGTAGCTGATTTGTATGATGCTCAATCCGGAAAAAAAAGCTACATGGCCTATCGATTAACGTTGTGATTTAATCAAAAGCTCAAACGTCGCTGACCTACTCAATATCGAGCTCCATTGCTTGAGGCTGTGTCATTAGCATGATATGCGGGTCAAGAGGTGCGAAGGGGCAGTTAAAAATCATGACTTGCTTGGAAAATTGGTCTCTTGTGAAGTACGTGGAGTGATACGCTTTCTTTTGGGCAAAAAATGTTTCCTCAGCCGAGATTCACCGTAAAATTGTTAAAGTGTATGATAGTGGATTGATGACAAGGCAACTCATTATCAAATGGTGTCGTGCCTTTGAATCTGGCAGGGAAAATGTGACGAACGACAATTGGGGTAGAAGTGGCCAACAGAACTCGTCAACATCTGAGGTCAACGTTACACATGTTGAGGAACTCACTCAAGAGGACAGAGGAATAACTTTGCTGCGTGAACCTTGGACTATTCAATGACATTGTTTGACATGTATTGGATGAATTGCAGTATTAAAAAGTCAATATACGGTGGATGCCACGCGCATTGACAGAAAACAACAGACCACAGTGAATAATGTCATCTTTTGAATCTATCGCAGTGCTTTGCATTGGAGGAACTCAGTTTTCCGAATAGAATCGTGACTGATGATGAGACTTTGCTCCACAACTTCACCCCCCCAGAAGTAAGTGACCGAGCTTGGAGTGGAAACACTGCAATTCACCAATAAAAATAAATTTAAAGTGATACCCCCTGCTATGCACACCTCGACAAGAGACCAGTTTTCTAAGCGTATCACCATTTTTAACTTTCCCTGCGCACCTCTTCCCACACATCTCATGTTAATGACAACAACCTCGAGCACTGCACCCCTCAAGCGAGTAGGCCAGCCACATTTGACCTTTCAATTACATCGCAATGTTAATTCATAAGATGTGTAACTTTTTCCCCTGATCGAGCCATATATATTAATTTATGAGATATGATAAAAATTATTAATTTATATTTTTAAACATTTTCAACTAACAATGACAAATTTGACCAACTTACTGTCTAGTTCATTTTAAAATAACCCAGCAAAAAAATAATCACTTAAGTAGAGCCCCAGCACTTTATTCGGAACTATAATATGTGTTTAACCACCATTGCATTATTTTAACTAGGATATATTATATGTTTGTCAAAAAACAAATCAAATTGAAAACGTTTTGTATTTATTTTACAACAGAAATAAAAATAGGGCAGAAAAAATATATTTCTACTGATATTAATTTTCCAAATTTGGTTTAGCTATTTCTTTAGTTAGCATAACAAAAATAAAAATAAATTTTTAGTTTATTAATATTGTTTAGTTACCAATGTCATTCAATAGCTGCGGCATGTCAAGAGTATTATTCAAATTCATAAGCAGGGCCTGAATTTTGATGACATGTCACCTTTTTTTGTTACTACACGGACAATGCTCATAAATAATGTTCATGATGTCATATTTTATTGCGTTACATTTATTTATTATTGATTTTTGGCATTTATGTTGAAGACTATTAATGTTTTGTAAATTAATGATTAGTAAAACATAATATTTCTCACCACAAATTTACTATACTGAGATGATAATGTAGTCTTAAAATAAACTTTATACCTACATTCTCTATACACGCGTGATTTGAAAATCCATATTCCTGGCAAGTTATTTCAAGGAAACTGGAAAGGGTTGTGAACAATAGTGCCTCATGACCAAAATACTTAGGCAAGCTTGGAAGGGATGCCCCCAAGCTTAAAAGGGGAAGTCCCGAATTTTTTTAAAAAATTTTTATGCTTCAAGAAGCTATTTGGAGGTTTTTTTTAGTTGTGGCTTTGTGCGTCCTTCTGTTCTGTGATTTACATTTTGTGTTATAAGTCTTATTAGAGAGACATATACTTATAAACCTTCGTTTGTTAGCTTTCACTGATACACACATCAAAACAAAACCACCTGCCACAATAAACTCCACAAAACTCTAAAGTCCGGTACACACAACACAACTTCTTGTACAAAAAGTTGTGCAAGAAATTGTACAATATCTTGGTCACATGGATTGCATACGAATTTTAGCCAGAGACTGTTCACATGACATTTGAGATTGCATACAATAGTTGAAAAAAACATGGCGCTTTTGCCCTTTTTATGGAAAAATAATGATTGAATGATTTGGAAAATACTGGTATTTAATGTAAATAATTTCTTAATCATTCCTAAATATTATGAACATAT
>CABFWB010002172.1:46489-58475 GCA_902151455.1 Timema bartmani
GGTTTATCTATAGGTACACATTGAAACTTTTACTGGCTGAAGGTATAATACAGTTTTCTAGTAGACCCCCCTAGAAAAACTTGCTTTCTAATCCCTTTATCGTGGCCTGCCGAAGCCATTTGCCAAGTTTTCAGCTATGGCTATTCAGCCTGTTGAACAACTCTTTTCACTCTGGTAAATTCTCCCAGAAAACACCCCAGCAGGTGGACTGGGCATACATTAATCCTAATTATGAATTAACATTTGACTTTATTTCTTGTAATTCATATTTTATTTTATTTTGCAGTTTAATTTATTTCAAAAAATTAAACTTCTAATTTTTGGACCTAGCCCAGGCCCCTGAAAATCCCAGCACCTAGATACAAGTAGTCCCTTCTCCCCCCTCCCCATTCAGGGGAGCCTCAATGTACTCATAATATATAGATTGTAATATTGGTCACAAATTTCTGATTAATTTGAGTTTATCGAGCCAAACTATTTCAACTCTGAAGCGCTAACATTGGTCACACAAAGCTACAATACAGTTTTTAAATGCTATTTTTGATCAGAGTTTAGATCAATACTACCAAGTATCAGGATCTAAATTTATGTTAGGATATAGTAAATATAATTAAAATTTCCAACAATTACAATTTTATCTAATGAATAGTAAATATTAAATATGATTTAAGTCCTTATAAATCAGTTTACATAATTTATTATTTTATTCAAGACAAGATTGTTGCATAATGTATTATATTTATGGTTTTTATCAATACAAGATTTATAGAGTAAAAAGTTAAACAATTTAAAACTAATTTATATTTAATTCTATATAGTTAAGTTTAATGTAATTCAAATCAAATTTCCCCCTTAAAAAAATAGATTGCCGTAGTAAGAATAGATAATGGCTCACAATCACTCACACAAGGTTTTTGGTCTTATTTTCTGTTTCAAAAGGGATTGTCTATAGTGAAATGTAAGATATACTTTTTACCATAAGAAAATTGTGACCTGTTGTTATCATCAATTCTTTTAAAAGCCATGCTTGTTTGGAGATGACATAGTTAATATTTCAAAGATGCCTTTGGAAGTGAAATTTTCTCATCATTTTGTTCAAACATCTGTAATTGGTGGTACAACAACTATCTCATATTTTGTACAGAGAAAATACTATTTTAAATTAATTCGTTGGTTCAAAAAGGGCAAAATATACACTATTTGAGCTTATCTACCAACAATTTATAAAAATATTACAGCAACAAAATATATATAAAATTATGTTAATTCTTTTTATATGATGTAATAGATTTTGAAAGGATAAAATATGTAATTATAATTTCTGAATTGTAAAAATATAGTTTCCAATATGAACTTGTTTTCTTGTAAAGGCTCTGAACAGTCCAAAGTGTGCTCTACTAAACGACTCGTGAATATTTCTCCAGATTAAAAGAACTAGTACTTTGTGTCAGTAGCACACTTTAAGCTGTGAAGAACAGCTGCTTTACGTTGAAGGGATTTGTGCATTGCACCCACTGCGGTCATTATGTGAAAGATAAATGGATTTAAATAATGTTTACAAAAACCCATATTATTTGTACCTTTTATAGTGCCAATTTATTTTATTTTTACTTGTTTTTATGAGTCAAGATTGATTCCTACTTTGTTATTAATTTTGGGATGAGGATATCATATTATCAACCCGGGCATTTGCAAGCTAGAATATATTTATTATTTTATACTTTTGCTTCATTTCATTTATTTTTTGTCAACATTGTAATTTGTATAGTTAATTTAATCAAATCTATCCAATGTATATCATACCCATTTGAATTGAAGGAAGGTAACTAGAAAAAACACTAATATTCATCATTAAATCTATCATCCAGAAGAAATGGCCGATCAAAAATTCTGTGAAGTAATGTCATCTATATTGTCTAAGGTTGTATTTTCATCCATTTAACATGCTTGGACTACTAGAAAAAGAGACCTCTGTATTTTAGTGGATTTCAACCTCTTTGTGAATAATATTAACAATAACAACACCAAGGAACTGTACGCCTACAGCTGTATAGTGCAAAATATGACCAACTTAGCTTCTTCTTATTGTGTGTATGTACATTATGTTTTACAAATACATCTCAGACTGCAATTAATTATATTCTCTGTTTAAAAAACAAAATTTGAATTCCCTTTAAAGTTCCCAAACATCACAAAATATAACATACAATGTATTTTTTTGACAACTGAATTAAGATTTAATAAAATATATTTGTTTATATACTTAAAACAACACATTTAACAACCGGCTTCAGTGGCCGCATGGTCTAAGGCGCTTCTCTCGCAGTAGAAAAGACTGCCGAAGACGGAGAAACCGTGATTCGATCCCAGTCAGGTGTTCTGAAGGGTTTTTTTTCCCTGAATGGTTTTCCTCTCTCTTCATGCAAAGCGGGTACACTTCCTCTAATCCAACATTTTTCATCCCTAATTCGTTAGCGTAATTAGTACATAAGCGTATAACCCAAATGGGCGATAAGACACAGTGAAAAAACCCACATTTAACAGTTTTCTAGAGCCCTCACAAAATTAAGCTCAAAGTTGTGAGTGGCCAAACACAAACTTTCTTTTCTTGTCCATAATACACACCATTATATTTATATATATATATATGTGTGTGTGTGTGTGTGTTTGTGTGTTTTTCTTTTTCTTTTGCGACACTCAGTAAATTTTAGTGAGTTAATCAATATGTGTTAAGATATAGTTTGACATCCCGGGCACTCTAGAACAAAAATATGTAGCCTCCATTTACCCTGAAAGATAAGATACCAAGATTACCTTGCACTATTCCACTATGGTAAAATAGCTTATAAGATAGGGTCATGGTGTAATATATCAAGGTAAGACTGATACCTTTCAGGGTAAACTAAGTTTAAAATGTGCGAGAGAAAAGGTAATCAAGTGTGAATGGTTACCTAAATCTTCAAAGATGTTTTTTATTAGTTTTGTCATGAAATCAATCTCTAGGTAAAAAAGTAGTTTTTGTATTTTAAGTTTGTCTTCCCAAGTGTTTTATGTAAATCTATTCTAAACAAGAGGTACAAATGTCATCAGAATCATTTCCATTACTAAGTATGTGTGTGCTTTCAGAAAACCAGTCAAATATGTTTTTGATACATAATCCGCGAGTTGGAGTCGTAACTAGACATTAGCTATTCAACATTTTGGGTTATATTTTATTTGGAAGGATCATAATAGTTGAATAGGTAGGTTTAGTGGTTTATAAAGCCCACCTCTATTGTTGGCAAAAGAAACCTCTTCAATATTTCCGGAATGAAACATTCTCAGTTTTCATCGACAAAGCAGAGATGAATACAATGAAATATTAACATGAAAAACATATTTTTATTTTTGTACACTTAATTTAACTTTGACTGACTCCACTTTCACCCTATTTTATAAGCAATACTATACTTTTACTAGGATAAAAGGAGGGCACATGTGAAACAAACCCAAAATAAAATAATGTCTTTTTTAGTTTAACATATAAACAAACATTTTGGAACACAAATAAAATATCATCCATTTATTACTCTCAAACAAAAGAAAAAGGAATGAAGTTTGTTGGTTGTGAATGTTAATAATTGTCTCTCCTGAGCGGATCATTCTGAAATGATTCCAACTCAGGCGGAGCAGGAAGATTGGAGCATGTTGCAGTTATATGATTGGTTTAGGGCTCTTCACGTGACCACAGTTCTGTTCTTGTTTTTAGGCGAATACTTGAATCCACAGTTATTTATGCACTAAACTATTAACTCATTGGTTCTATTGATTGACATTAAATACTGTACCACAGTTTTACAATGAAACAATAACAATTAGTTACAAGCATATGTAGTTCTTCTGTAGAATAATAAAAATAAAATATTATTGCATGCCGTGTCCTAACACAGGAGTCTTTAACCCACAGTCCACCTAATGAGTTTTGTGGACCGCAAATTTATTTTCTAGTTCAATGAATTTCACAAGAGTTAAATTCAAACTATCAAATCTTTCCCTGAATAAACAATCTAAATTATGATTATGTGTGAGGTCTCATTTATAAAGTTCTAAACACATTTTTTTATTAATATAAATAGACTTGGGCTTTCATTAAAATATAAAAACAAAGACTTACATTTATTATATGTATATACAATTATATATGTAGATGTATGTGGATATAGCCCTAAGACCTTTTGAGGATTCAAATATGGCCTGTGGTTCATGATTGAAGACCTGAGCTGCCTCATGGCTGTAGGGAGAATTTAATTTTAGGGGATGGGGGGTTCAAAATCATAGGTTTATGACACGATGTTAAGACTTATTATTAAACCCTAAGAAATAAGGACATTTATTATTTTATACAGTAGTGGTGGAACGTTAGTTGTGTAAAGAGTATAGGGGGCTGTAACGTTGTGTTTAAACAATCGTCTCTATTTGGATCATGTGTATTACATATTAACTTAGTATAAAATTGGTTTAGCATATTCCAATATAATGTTAAAACAATGAGTATCTGCTACCGGTGCAAGTAACAAAACGTTTTTAGGGACTTTATACCCTACTAGCTATCAGTTAATGTTATAAAATTGGATGCTCCTAGAAGCTATTTGTAGTGTCCCTCCCACTGATATTTTTTGAAATTTGGATACTTCTAGAGGCTATATAGAGTAAGTAGTCTTCCACGAGCAACTTTTCAAAAATGAATGCCCTTAGAAGCTATTTGGAATGGTCCTAATCTGATTAAAAAAATAAAATAAAATTCCTTTAGAATCTAATGAAAGTGGTCTTCCCCCAAACCACACGTTTTTGAGAATTGAAGGCTTTTAGAACCTAACTCCATAACCCCCTCCCTACGCCCATGCTCTGACATAACAGAAACCCCTTTATTTAAAGATAACTCTAGTGTAATTACTATGATTACATGACAATGATATGAAAACTAACTAATTGCAAATTAACTTTTGCTGTTGTGGTTGATAATCATCTTAAGCTGACACAGCATTGGGAAAGTCATTTAAACTATGTCATGGATTTATATAGGCATATGTCATTGCCTTGAATCTAATTAATTTTAACATCAGTGTTTGTTATGCATTGGAATATATTGTTATAAAAAATATTGCTCACTGAATTTGATTTCTTTAATGTATTATCATTAGAGGTGTACTGATATATCAAAACTCGGTATTATGGAGAAAACATAGAAGGTATTTGTATAAATTTAAATATTGCTTAAATAAGGCATTATATAGCATACATACAGGTTATAAATTTGGATTTAAGCCTAAGGGAAATATATGATCAATGCTAATTTACTAAATAATTTTCCAAATTGTGTATGTACCTATAGCTAAAAAAAACCAATAAGACAGATTTAGGTTGATTCAGTTCTTTGACAAACATCAAGTGTATTAATAAAAATATTTATTTGGTGGTGTTGGTACCAGTAGCATCGGGACACAAATATTTCAGTGTCAGTGTCAATATCAATAAAAATAGTATATCATTACACTTCTAATCAAAATACTCTTTTTGCTGCATGGAAAAAATATGTAAAAGTGTACAAATTGTCATAATTATTTATCTTAATAAAATGAAAGTCATCAGACATATTGGATTAAAATTACCTTTGCTAAGGAGTATTTGACATTACGCTTTGAGAGCGTATTAAATAACGAGTTTGAGAAAATAGCAGGTTCATTGTTACAAATGAACTGAGATATTCAGAAATACTGTTAAGAAGAGACATGAGATTCCAACCATAAGCTACTATAGTTGCACATGTCACATGACAAGCTGTGTAAACATACTCGACATGTTTGTACTGGCCACACAACCAACTATTCAGTTTGTGAAAATGTCGAACCAATTACAAGTACACAAAATTATTTGTAACCAAAGACTTTTAGAGACTTTAACAAGAGATTTTATGTCATCATATGAAGAAAAGTGAACGATTATATATAAAAAGGTAGAAAGATGACTTTTTACAAAGTGAAAATATTTTGTACATGTACATGGACAAAAACTAGTCGATTGGCCAAATATGAAGTGCATCAACTAACTATGTTACCTACTCAAGTAACAATTGTAACAATGTATACGAAATATGTTGAGAGGATAATCATTTTTTGTATACCACATTGTGCCATGTGAACCTTGTAAATAAAACTACGATGTGGGCAAACCTGTGTTAATTTATTTGAATAAATTGTAGCAATCCACTTGCTAAACCTATTTTGTGTTCAGTGTCTTTGTAAATGGATTCATGGAGGATTGGGTGTTTTTCAAAACCAATACAGGTCATAATGATTTTCATAAAATCAAAATGCTCTGATACACACTAATAACTTAGCTCTATATTTTGATTTTTATTGAGACAAGAATAATCACTAGGGCAGAGATATTTTTTTAGCACCACATCTTACTACCTATTTGGGTTGTAGGCGTATGTGCTAATGTGTTAATGAGGAAGGGAAAATTTAGAGGAAGTGTACCCACATTTGCACAAAGGTAGAGCAGAAACCCATTTAGGGAAAAAACACCTCAGTACACCCTACTGAAATTCGAACCTCGATCTCTCCGTCATTGGCAGTCAAGTCTACTACAAGAGTGACACCTTAGACCATGCGACCACCAAAGCGGGTGGCACAGGCTGAAACTTTTCTTAGGTTAGCATGCTTCATATTCATTCTGTGTCCCAAATCCTCCTTCAACAATTATTGAATGCATTAATTTATCGGCTAATATTATAACCAATATCAAGTGAGGGAAGATACAATGACTAGGATGATTTTCACCTTTTAACACTATTTCGAAACATTAGGTAACAAATCTAAAGTTCATGATAAGAAAAATATAAAATATATATATTAGATAATTGTATTGCAAATTTTACATCACACTCCTACTAAGGGTTCTGATGAAATGAAACCTAGATTGAGGGAATGTCTGGTATGGACCAATACTTCTTTGCCCAGTGGCAGTTGTCTTAAGTGTGAACCATGTTACTCTTTCTCAGGGGACAGCCAATGAAACACTTTGAAATACTCACTTTTTAATGTTATGCAGAAAAAAAAAGGATTTTTTTTTCCGGACTTTAGTTTGCAAAGATATCAATCAAAGGATTTGTTTTTTCCAGACTCTAGTTTGTAAATATATAAACCAAAGAATTTTTTTTCCAGAATTTAGTATATAAATCATGTTATTTTCATTTTTCTCTTTAACCGTTGACACAAGACTTGGTTCGTAAAATTGGCCTTGGTATATAAATTTAATTTTCATAGAATGCCTAAGACTTTTTAAAAGATCACCCATTCCATTTTAAGTTAGTATATATCACCCACATTTATTGATAGGATTTTGGGCTTAAGACATTGATCTAGACTTAATTGCTGTCATGAAAACACACATCAACTTCTATATCTTGTGTGAGAAAATAGTTTACATGAAGTATGTTATAACTATATTTATTTAATTCAAATCTAAGATAGTGTTAAAGAAGTGTAAATTATATTTAATATGAAAATATTTAAAGTTTACAAAAATATAGTTACCTGTGTTCTGTTTAGTAACAATAAAGTGAACCTTGTTCCTCTTTGTCTGGTGCTAGTAGCGTAAAATCTGAGCAGTGTTCTTTGTTTGGTAACAATAAAGTTAACCTTGTTCCTCTGTCTGGTGCTAGTAGCGTAAAATCTGAGCTGTGTTCTTTGTTTAGTAACAATAAAGTGAACCTTGTTCCTCTTTGCTTGATGCCAGTAGCGTAAAGTCTGAGCTGTGTTCTTTGTTTAGTAACAATAAAGTGAACCTTGTTCCTCTTTGCTTGATGCCAGTAGCGTAAAGTCTGAGCTGTGTTCTTTGTTTAGTAACAATAAAGTGAACCTTGTTCCTCTTTGCTTGATGCCAGTAGCGTAAAGTCTGAGCTGTGTTCTTTGTTTAGTAACAATAAAGTGAACCTTGTTCCTCTTTGCTTGATGCCAGTAGCGTAAAGTCTGAGCTGTGTTCTTTGTTTAGTAACAATAAAGTGAACCTTGTTCCTCTTTGCTTGATGCCAGTAGCGTAAAGTCTGAGCTGTGTTCTTTGTTTAGTAACAATAAAGTGAACCTTGTTCCTCTTTGCTTGATGCCAGTAGCGTAAAGTCTGAGCTGTGTTCTTTGTTTAGTAACAATAAAGTGAACCTTGTTCCTCTTTGCTTGATGCCAGTAGCGTAAAGTCTGAGCTGTGTTCTTTGTTTAGTAACAATAAAGTGAACCTTGTTCCTCTTTGCTTGATGCCAGTAGCGTAAAGTCCGAGATGTGTTCTTTGTTTGGTAACAATAAAGTGAACCTTGTTCCTCTTTGATTGATGCCAGTAGCGTAAAGTCCGAGATGTGTTCTTTGTTTAGTAACAATAAAGTGAACCTTGTTCCTCTTTGTCTGATGCAAGTAGTGTAAAGTCTGAGCTGTGTTCTTTGTTTAGTAACAATAAAGTGAACCTTGTTCCTCTTTGCTTGATGCCAGTATCGTAAAGTCTGAGCTGTGTTCTTTGTTTGGTAACAATAAAGTTAACCTTGTTCCTCTGTCTGGTGCTAGTAGCGTAAAGTCTGAACTAGTGTTGTTAATTTGTCCGGTGGTAAAATTGTGAAATTTGTTCCTCTGGTAGCAACAATTTAAATTGTGAACCATATTTCTCTTCAGTTGTCAAAGAGCTTTGGTGTTGTTTTTCTTACACCCACTCTTCTTTGTAATTTCTCTTTTATAAGCAACAGCGTTTATATATTCATAACAAAGTTATTAAATAGAATTAACTTTGTATTACTTGCACCAGTGGGCACGCAGACTAAATGAAAGACTCATATAGTATGGTTCCCTGGTGACTAAGGTCTGGTATACTGAGGGTGTTTTTCCTGATTGGTTTCACTCCCTTTTCATAAAAATGTGGGTACGTCTTCTCTTAGTTCTATTTTACTTATATCGGGTGTTCATTTGAAAACTTTACATCAAAATATCTCGAAAACAACGCGTTGCAGAAAAAAGCTTTAAACAAAAGTTGTTTGGTTCTGAGGGGGAAGTAAAGGTGTATGACCTTGGGTAGCGTTGCTAAGGTGACGTTAAGGTCACTTTGATTTCTTTTAATGAGACTCTCAATTTTTTATTACGCTAAGGTGACGTTTAGGTCAATTTAATTTTTAAAAATGAGACTCCCAATTTTTTATTACATATTCCTGTAGATCATGGTGTGCAATTTTCAAAATGATGGTTTTAAGCTTTTTAAAGTAAAATGTATCATTAGAAATGATCCTCACAAGTTTCTGTGTTGCCGGCAACCAGACACGGCATTATAATTGAATCTAATCAAACATAGATTGGGAAGGTACTAGTGTTTGTGTGTAAGATCGTAAAAAAACACATTGTTTTTACTATAAACGCCAGCTACAAATCCATTAGTTGTCTCGTTTGCTTTCTATTGTTAACATTTTATCTTTAAAAATGGCTTACAGTGTGGAAGAGAGAACAGAATTGATTTTTCTGTATGTAGTCGAGGCTCAATGTGCTTGAAGAACGGCAGCAACAGGTTAAAAACTTATCACATATAATTATTTTTTGGATCTTGTTTCAAAATTTAGTAAACTGGATCTGTCGCAAACAAAAAACGAACTGTGCGTACAGTATTAAGTGAATTAACCCAAGTGAAAATTGTGCGCACTTGAATCCATTGTTATTAGAATGTATCTGCTTTTCTGACGAGTATACTTTTTTCTCAGGTGGTTTTGTAAATAAACACAACTGTCATTATTGGAGTAATCAAAATCCTCATATTTTTACTAATGGACATAAACAATGACCATAAGATATAAAAATTTAGCAAGGTATATTAGGTGACACAATTATTGGTCCGATATTTATTGATGGAAATTTGACAGGGGAAAAATACTTGGAAATGCTTAAAGAAGCTATTCATCCTTTCATAGTGCAAGCCCTAGAAAATAAACTAGACAATCATGGAGACATGGAGCTTGATGAACATATTTTACATTTTCAGCAATATGGAAACCCCCTCACCATACACTATTCGTTCATCAATGGTTAGACAACAGATTAAATGGACAATGGATTGGTAGAAGAGGACCAATAGAGTGGCCAGTGAGTCACCTGATTTAACACCCCTAGATTTTTTTTTATGGGAACATTTAAAGTCCACTATTTATGGGACTAAGCCAGCAAATATCAAATAGATAACAAATAGGATAGCAATTGCATATAGCAGTATTACAAAACCAACCCTATGAAACGCCAGAAGTGAATTCGAAAATAGACTTTATTATTATTCAGCTCAAAATGAAGAACATTTCAAAACTTCCTTTAGACTTAAAATTAAAAAAGTGTTTTTCTTAATAATTATTTTACAAATACACATAAACGTGAACAAACACACGTTTGCAAATCACACATCACACAAACACTTGTACCTTCCCGAACTATGTTTGAATAGATCAAATTCTAATGTGGCGCCCGGTTCCGGCGACTCAAAAACTTGTGAGGATCATTTCTCGTAATACCTTTTACTTTAAAAAGCTTAAAACCATCATTTTAAAATGGCACAACTTGATCTATAGGAATATGTAATAAAAAATAGGGAGACTCATTTGAAAAAATCAAAGTGATCTTAACGTCACCTTAGCAACGCCACCCAAGGTCTTCCACCTTACTTCCCCCTCAGAACCAAACATCTTTTGTTTAAAACTTTTTTTCTGCAATGCGTTGTTTTCGAGATATTTTGGTGGAAAGTTTTCAAATGAACACCCGGTATATGTGTATATGCATATAGTATGAAGACAGAATAAGTGAGACACAGAGATAAAAAAAACTTAGTATTATTTCAAAAGACTAATAAGGAAAAATAGTTTGATGATTTCTAATATTTTTCTGTGAAAGTAAATAAAGTAATAACAAATGATAAATAAGTATGCACAAACTTAATTTATTTTTAATGCATAAAATACTGTATTTATTGTTAAAAATTACACAAAGTTCAATCATAAACAAAAAGATAAAAGTATAACATTTGAACAAGACAGAATATAAGAGAACATTTAGGAAGTCTTACATGTTCCTATAAACTACAAATATATTACATGCAATAAAACCTTGACTATTAAAAAATTCCTCACAAAAAAACATGAGAAATATAATAAAAGAAACAGAACAGGGTTGCCACTATTTTCTTACAACAAAACCCCCTATGTATTCCAGAAGGATATCCTAATTTTGCCAAGCATTTTAAGAAGAAGTGTTTAAGTACTAAATTTTTATTTTTCATACATTTTTCTAGAGCAAAATCATAGGTCATTGGTGTTCAGAACCAGATGATTTGGCTTTGATGGGGAAAATATATAAAGGTATTATGTAATCCAATGTTTCCAGGAGTGCTGAACGCAAACAGAAGAATTTTACATCAATTTTGTGGCAAAAATAATGTTAATCCAGTGTTTAACCAACATAAATAAAGCCATTAAGGGGAGAAAGTAGATCAGGGTGGGGGCTGTAGCTACTAAGTTGCACTTGTCTCATGCTAATGAATATATACAGTGACAGTCACATGTAATCATAATAATGAGGATATGTAGTGTTTGAATCAGCATGCTTAGTCCTTCAGTTCAGTTCTATATAATAGGATACATTACAACTAAACGCCTCAAAATGACTAATATTCAATGTCCCCACCCCCCCTTTTTTTTGGTGAGATTCTTTATTTTTCTCCAGTTTTCCAGGTGTGTGGCAACCATGCAGAGTGAAAAATAAATGACGGTGTCAAATATTTTGATGAATTAACGTTTTTTACAATAATATAATTAGGCAGGATTAGTCAAACGGTGTGGTCTTCAAGGACCAGGATTGGCGTTCCCACAATGAAGACCAATAAATCTTATTATTAATTTATAGCAGAATGTGCGATGAAGGATAAAAATGTTGTATTTAATTTTTTT
>CABFWB010002172.1:58535-70309 GCA_902151455.1 Timema bartmani
TTTTTTTTTTTTTTTGCAAATAAGCAAGATTTTATTGCATGACTAAATTAAGTTACTCGTACAAATAGATTAATTAGCACCATACAACTAGTATTTGTCATATTTACTTATATATTAGTTGCAAAAACAGGCCATATGACACTTATTTTTGAGAAGAAAGACATACGTCTATGAAATAAAAGAAAAACTCAAAGCTTTTTGGATGAAACATCAAGATACTTCTACCAGTAGTTTTATAAAATGCCTTTGTGCTTCAATTAATATATCATACAGATTTTAATTAAATATATTTTTACAGGCACTTAAGCAATTAACACACAATTTGATTTCATAAGAGCTTGAAATCGAACACTTTTAATTAGCTACTTGCACCTTAGTGAAAAAGAATGACACCCAGACTGTAGTTTGAAGTGTGGTCATTAGACTTTACGTGCCTATCACTCAACCAACTAAGCTAGCCAGGTTCATATCCAAGTCAGCGTGTGACTTAATTATTTCAATCTCCCAACCTATTCAAGCAGCTAAGTAGTACCATGCCGGAGCTAAAGTCACTGTTTAAGAATCATTTTTCTGAAGTAACACAAACCCTCTTCAGAAGGAATCTGAAAATGCATGTTTATTTCTAATTGCACGTTTAGTTCCACACCATGTGAGCTAAATTCTTGATCCCACCGGGATACAAAGCAAATTATTTCCTCAGTGTTGACTCATTGTCTAAACAACAAGTAGCTAATTATTTTGGTATCAACTTTGTAGTAGTTCAAATATAACACCTTTAAAATGTTTTGAATAATTTTGTTATTAAAAAACAATGCACCTCCATGTTTATATAAAAGCTCTTTTTAATATGACTTGCAGCTTCTATGTGAGTAAATAGAGCAAATATTTAAAGAAGTTGACAACTACATTACAGGATAAAAATATATTACCTGGAATGCCTAAATATGTATCTTTGGCACATAAGAAAGTAATACCTTAAATTAAATATACAAATTAATAGTTTGTAGTTAATTTTCTAAGATAAAAACCTTATAAGTTGGTGATACATTATTTTAGTACAAAAGTAATTTACCAAGTCATACGATTTATTTAAAATGTTAATATAAACATATCTTGCACAACCATTAGAAATTAAATTAAAAATAATATCCTCAAAGGTGGTGTTAGGTAATGAATGTTCTTAGTACATTATGTATGGAAAAATACAAATACACATTAAGTTAACGCAAATCTGCAAAATATGAATATGAACCTGAATCTTTGTGGACTGATATTTAATTTGATTCAAAATAAATTCAATTTAATAATTTAAGATCCAGATTAGGTTTCACCTTTTAATTAGTAGAGGCTTATTTATTCATTACAAGATAACATTTAAAGTGACAATAAAATAGCGTCCATTTGTTAGGTTTTGTCATATCCTTAACATGTATCTTTGATGGAGACGCACATGTGGCACAAATTCTTTTGAAATTTCCAACATAGCTTAGTTTAAATTCATCTATCAGCATGGTTATTAGGTTAAGTAGTTGCGTTTGACTATAAAATACCATTAAAAACTTGTCAAAAGCAAGTTTAAAACCACAATAAAATACTTTGGTAACAAAATTTGTTCTATTTTTCAGTATGTTGTCCAAACGCTGCACATGTGCATGTACAACAAACTGATTTTGATTAGAGAATATTAAATTATTGTTTGCAAAAGTTAACATTTAACCAATTTAAACATTTATTTTAAACAAATTAAAACCTTTCCTTAAGAGTTTTATGAAAATTGTACATAGGTAATTAAATTAACTGTTTAATTTGAAATCTATTTAAATGATTAGGCTTAGATTTAGATAATTTTATACAATGCACTTATGTACATTACAAACTAACAATATTAGACTAAATACATGACTTAAAAATTCTTAAAATTTATAGATAATTTGTTCAATTTTAATTTATCTAAACTAAAAAAATAAATTTTACATAATAAGACAACAGCAGCAGATCAGACGGGTAAATATTTTACTGTAAATGTAATAATTGTGAATTAGAAAGTATCTCTTTGTCATACTTTCTTCATTAAAAGTTGACAGTGAATAAGATAAAACTAATCCTGCCTAAAATTAAACAAGCACATGTTTACAAAGTTAGGTGGGGAGGAAAGAAATGTGTGTCAAGGAAAGTAATTCTATAAAAATTGTAAAAATACTGACCTTAACTTGAGTTCTCTTCCATCCCAACATTACAACAAGATAAACAACATTATAAAAATAATATACCTAATCTTTATTGTCACTGAATGAAATAAATTGTTGGCTAGACCATAAGAAACTCGATAACATACATCAAGACTTATGTTATGAATACACGTATAAATAATTAAATACAGACTAATCCTGCTTGATTAAAACACGGTTTAACAAGAGAACATCACTAAGAATGAATAGTGGTTCTGTCTAACTAACGATCTTTTAGTATCTAATAAGGGTGTGCAAAGGTCACTTTATACAAGGCGCACCCAGAAATTATTGTTTACTCATATTTTCCATGCATATGGTGACATTTGAACTGCACATGCATAATAATTTTATTTCATTCAAGGACAAAGTGCACACAACATTTTGTGAGTTTATGTATAGTTGGTGGCGAGTTAAATCATGTTTAAAACAATCGATCAGCCCGCCAAATTTGAAGTACGGTCAGTAATACAGTTTATATTTAGTTGGCGGTGAGTTATATCATGTTTAAAACAATTGATTAGTCTGCCAAATGTGAAGTACAGTCAGTAATACAGTTTATGTTTAGTTGGCAGTGAGTTAAATCATGTTTAAAACAATCTTGATCAACCTGCCAAATGTGAAGTAAGCCCTAGGGCCAGTAATAAAGTTTATGTTTAGTTGGCGGTGAGTTAAATCATGCTTAAAACAATCGATCAGCCTGCCAAATGTGAGGTACTGTCAGTAATTGAGTTTTTGAACACGAGAAACATTCACTCATCTGAAATTCATTGTCAGATTTTTCTCACAGAGTTAAACATTGCATTCTTAAAAAGGGACAAACACATTGAACATATAATGTAATGTGATATCCTAACATTTGTTTATGTGTTAAAAACATGTATAAGCCCATATATTTGTGTATATGCCTATGTGTACAGACTTTATGGCTATCCTGTATATAAACTACTTAATTAGGATTATTAGTACATTTATCACAGCGTTTAAGATGTCAATTGGCCAAGAAGTTTAAGGAACAAGCTATTTAAACTAGTGTTTCCACCCCCCCTCCCCTTTTATTAGTACTATGATGTAAATCAACTTTATTTAACATGTAAATAATGTTTGTCCCTTAATTTAATGGTCCAATATATCATCACAATAAAAGGATATAGTTTTTTTTTTAATGGAAGAGGTGTGCATATGTTTGTTGCCATTTTGAGACTAGTGCATTGTTCAACCGAAGATATTAATTTAGCTGAGAGTGGTCACAATGGGTCACCATAGCCCAACATCATTGGTACTCTTTTCTTCCTTCCCCACCAAACACATTTGGTGGCCCTCCCTACATGTATCTTAACTTCCTCACCCAATTAATGTGGTTACCGCTCAGTTGCCTCTTAGCAGTTATTGGCACAGGTTCTTGTGCCACCTTGACCCAGCATGATCGCTTGTGTTAGGGTAAATTTCCTTTGTGATTGTTTTNTTTTACTCTTTTAGAAAGTTGTGTTGTGCGTTTGACACTCCATTCTGATGAGTTCCGAATGAATGAAACCTACGTCAGGGATTGGGCGGTTACGATTGATTTTTCTCAAGAGGCAGCCATTACCTATTTGTCCAATGGCAGCAATGTAAAGTGTGAGCTGTGTTCTTTTCATTGTAAAAGCCATATTGTGTTCGTTCATTTTATACAATTCTAACCACCTTTCCTGTACCTTCATCTAAATATAATAGTTTACACAGCCGAACCTGGATAAGCGAAAGTTCAAGGGACCAGGAATTTTTTCTCGCTTATAGAGGTTCAGGAGCGGCTTCTCTCACTTACGGAGGTATAAGAAAACACGGGAAACAGGATGAGAAATGCGCGACGCATCTTCCTCAGCGATAAACACTTAACTAATATGTCTTTGTTTACTAATGCAGACCTGACCCCTTGCAGAACAAAAAACCATGTGTGTCAAAACACGCACAATAGTGTTGCATTTCCTGGAAGACGTTCTCACTTATAGAGGTTTTCAGAGGTGAAAATGACGGGGCCTGCCAATTAGTCTCACTTAGAGTTTTCTCAGTTAGCCAGGTTCAAATGTATTTAGTAATTGATAAACAAAAGGAAGAAAGGATTCTTTATTTATTTAATGAAGAATTTCCTAATGACACGAATGATTTAGGAGGTAGTTAAAATGATGTAGGTTGGGATAATGACCCATAGGAAGCAGTGGCGAAGTGTGATGATTTTTTTTGCTATATCTTCTGTGAAATATCTAATATTGGTCTTGCTATTTTACATTTCAAATGCATTTTTCGTGCAAAAGACAAAGCGCCAGTAAAATTATTCAACAAAAAGTCAACTGAATTGAAAGCGTCATTGTTGATGTCTACAGTGTCTCCCATTCTTTTCTGCGGTACGGTAAATCCTAAAACATTACTTATATATATATATATATTATAATATGAAATTTAAAATAACTCAATAACATAATAAAAATTTAAGTCACAATCACAAAATTAAACTAACCCACACTGAAATAAACCTTTGAAAAACACTGGTCGCCCTCAGTGAATGTGATAAACAGTTGCGTGTACATGTGTTTTCTCTCCTTTTTAAAAACCTTTAGGGATAGCTGAGCTTATCCTGCCTACCCTGACGCCTCGCTACTGATGGGAAGATGGTGGACAGCGAATATTCATTGTTAGATGATGGATGACAATGTACAAAGTATAAATAAGCCGAACCAACATGGCAGCACAACATTGTCGCACATCTTCCAGGCTGTAAAGGTGGAGGACAGGCTGACACTCAACATTAAGCCTTGGAATTCTTTTTAAATACAATATTCTGAAGCAAATACATTAATACTAACATTAATTTAATGAAAGAATGTTATGGAGAAATGCAGAACACATCAATCTAATGGACATTAGAGCAATGATAGGCCTAATGTACTATTCTAGCATTCTAAAATCGTCTCACCTAGAAATAAGTTTGGGACATGTGTGCGGATTTTTCACTCTGCTGTTTCACAAAATAAATTTAAAAAAATTTTCTTTGAGCCATATGTTTTTGTGACAAGTGCGACCGTGGTATCAGGCTTGCTATTGACAAACTCTCTGCAGTGTGAGAAATGTTTGAAAAATTAGGTCAAAACTTTCAGTAACATTATTGTGCAGCTATATACTGTACAAATGATGAAATGCTGTGGGCATTTTGAGGACGTAGTTCATTTCGACAGTACACAGGTAATAAGCCTGTCAAATAATTATGATACAAAGGTTTTTTCATCAGTTTATGCTAAAACCTTCTATATTCTCAACATGGAAATGTATGTTGGAAACTAGCCTGCCAGACCATTTCAGATATACCAAACTCCATATGAGGTTGTGAAGAGGCTAGTTCTTCCTATATCTGGCAGTAGATGTAATCTAACCCATTATAGGTTATCATTGTCTTGCTAATCTGACCATCGAGTTAACCTTTGAAGAATGGTGATAAAAATAAGATGAAGACTGGCACCGTTGCATTTTTGCAACATTCCATAAATAATATTAAGAATATATTAGAATAATATTGTATTTCCTAAATTTTATATATAAAAAAGATGACTACAATAATGTTAAAATGTTATAGAACATAGATTTTATTTAAAAAAAAAATATTGTAAGGCATTATTTTATATCTTACTGTATTACAAAATTTCACTCATACTTTCTTGATCAACCATTTTACTGCAGTTTTACTTACATTTTTGTTGAAAAAAGATCTTTCTTACTTGAGTTCTTTCCTTCACTTTGTATTTTTATGTATAATACTGATCGCATGCGCAAACTAAAGCAACATGATAGAACTTGCAAGAAGTATGCAATATAAACATACGATGGTAATGAGCCAGACATATGACATCATGACTGGTGACATTGCGTATTTACAACATTCCTGAAAGGTGCCAGTTGAAACTCTTGTATCTCAAAAAAAAAAAAATTTTTTTAATGTTTGATATACAGCAGAAACTTTTTAAAAAAAAAAAAAAGCTATTGCGAAAATGCTACAGTGCCAGTCACAGAAGGTTAATACACAGTTATGAAAAAACCCTGTTAAAAAGACACGAACATAACTAGATATCCAATCCAAGCTTGAAGAGATTTACCGAAAAATAATGTCAAGACAGATCTTGAGATGTTCAAAAATATACATTTATTATTGTTATTATAAGAATTTAAAAAATAAGTATATTAGAATGTAGCCATTTTATTTATTTTGTGGATTATTTTATGAAACAAAGTTATTATTTTGAAGTTTAACTAATAAAATAAAACAATTTTATTGTTTGTAAAATTTTTTTTTACAAAAACTCTAATTAAATGATTAATTTTACACATATTAATGTCAAAAATAAAAAGACATTAGTAAAAATATACATACATTGTAAATGAGAATGATTTGTTATTTGAAAAAATAATAATAACAAATTAAATAGTGGGTGGGCTTCATGTCTCACGTTTCCAACAACACATACAAGAAGTCGGAATACAGGTAAGCAGTGGTCTCTTCTTAACTTGGTGAGAGAGTTAATTAACTAGCTGTATGGAAGAAGGTTAAAGTGATTATCTCAAGTAGAAGTTACTCAAAAGGAGTATATTAAACTGCACTTCATAAAAAAAAGCAAACCTATTTCTGTGTCTAATATTCACAAATCATTGCTTTAGGCTCGAGTTAGGCTCCCTGAAAATCAAGACAATGACATTGCGACACTACTTTATGTTGGTAGTCAAAGTCACCTGACATGCTCGACGCTGTTTTCACACTAGTGCAGACATTGTGTTCGACCCTACAGTTGGTGACTGGACATGTCGGCCACTGATCAACCAAACTAAATGTCTGTAATAAAGTCAGTAGTTGCTATTTTCTCGTTTCATGTTTGTATTTGTCGAGAAAAATGGAAGCTGTTAAAAGGAAAATATTATGTTTGTACAAATTATTAAGAAAATACTTGGTCTTAGGAAGCTGACAAATTAAACAAATCAGTTACAAATTAAACCCAATTTTAACTAATAATAAATTAAATAGAAGCTTAAACATAAAATAAAAAGTGTTTAAATCAATAGGAGACTTATTTAGAAATTTGTAAATAAAATCAAAAGATTAAATTTTATCTGAATGCATGATGTACTAGTTATACGTAAGCTATATTTTTTCTAATATCAATAAAATTGCATGATAATTGGAATACTACAAGCATATCATATTGCAGCATATACAAGCACACTGGAATTATATTGAAATTTAAAGAAAATATAATTAGGTTAAATTGTCCAAATACACATAAGTTGAACACAAGTCACCTATTCAATCACACAATTTTTATATTACCACAGCAAAATAGTTTTAATTTTACAAATTCAGGATGTCCAGCCAAACTATATATTAAACCTCCCTATTTTTTTTATTTTTTTTTCAGATTTTCCAAAGCTACCATATATGTATTTCCAGCCACTATACATAAATATTAAGTATATTACAAATTGTTTTATTTAGAATGCAACTTAATGAAATAATATTTTTAGATACAGACACATTATGAAATTATGTCATTCTTTGAAAGGGTTAAAGCACTTAAGAAATGTGCGGCCTGCAGACATTTTGATGAATCAAAATTCTTTCTATAATCATTGTAGAAATACAGTTTCAAATTATGAAAATTGGAAATTTGCAAAGGAATAAACCTACAAAGTTTAAAGACTCTCACTAAATACCATTGCTACAAAAAAAGAAGTTATATATTTCCGATAAAAATAGAGCTTACAGTGCATTTTAAAATTATCTTAATTTTATTTTTTGTATTTATAAGATTTTTTAATAATTTAGATGGTGACATATTTAGTTTGTTGAAATACAATTTTAAATGTGGTCTATGACCAAATGAGTTTGACATGCCTGGGTTAAAGGAGTTGTTCAGCCTAAGGCTATTGGGTATTGCGATCTAAGTGGGATTTCAGCGAGATCATATTGAAACATTACAAGATAACCTTTCAGTTTAAAATGGTCCAGACATTCTTTTTTTAGTTTCTTTTTTCTATAATGTCAATGAATTCTTCACACATGACCATAACTCAACTTTGGTTTGAAAGCGGTGCAATAGAGGCATGGAAAGACAACATGAAAATCCTATGTTGACTTTGAGAACTGAGATTAGTCTATTGAACAGGGGTATCTTCGTTAAATGAGATTCACAGTGTGTATTAACTGAAATAAAATTGTTAGTATGATTATTATAAATCAGAGGTTTTTTTTTGTAAAAACTTTAAAATTTTCACATAATTCCTTGGTTTTCCAGATCACTGGACACCCTGAAATTAATAAAAGCCTTCCTAAAAATGTACATTCCAGCAACTTACAAGGTCGAACAAGATAAAACTGCTAGATTCTGTTTAGTTTTTTACATCTGTGCTGGCTTAACTCAGTCATTTTGCCTTTGAGGAGTGCTGAAGTTATAACAGTTTGTCAACTGGACTAGTCAGATAAAAAGAGGTAACCTAGCTTCTCTAGTTTCATAATTGTTTGCGTGATAGATTTGTTGCGGTGTTGTAACTCTGATGTGCAGAGGGTCTTAGGTGTCCTTGTCGGAAAGTGGCTGCATGAATGAGACACCTGATTCTGTCTATCATAATGAGGCAACACATGTTTTCAGATCATAATTCAGTAAAGTAAAACTTCACATTAACATAAAAAAGGAAGCCTCTAAACTTATTCTTGACTTTGTTCATAAACAAATTAATGCGTACATATCAAATTTAAATTCAGAGGGTTAGTAAATATAACTGGTCCTAAGAGACAAATCATGATAAATTGAAAAGCTAATTTAAAACCGATGGTTGATCGGTGACCAAAGGTGAGATAATGATCCTATAGTTGTGATACTCGATAATGACTAGAATTCATCGTGGCGAGCCAGTGCTTCACCAAAGTCTGTCGCCTGTGAACCGACAAACAGGTCATATTTGTTGAGAATCTCTTCTTTGGTCAGTTTCTGATCAGCATCTGAGTCAGACTCGTAGATGAGGTGTCGAGATTCGGCTAAGGCGTGGTCAAAATCTGGAGGAATAATCCAATTCTTTACCTGAATATCCCAACAACAAACACAAACAACTGTTAAAATTTAAACAAAAATATTTTATAACAAAAAAAAAAGTATGGTTTTAATTGCAAGTAAGTTATTATATTATTTAATAATTACTATATTAAAATAAAGAGAAAAATGAAGAAATGTATCACTATCGCCGAGGTTCAAGTAGACCAAAACATAAGACATATGGTGGAAGACACACAATTAAAAGTAGAGAAGTGTGTCTAAGAACAACAGGGCAAGGGTTTCAGTAGGTTGATTGTGTATTAAATTCCCTTGAGGTGATATAGGGTGCTATAAGGTGACTAGAATCCTCTTAACGGCACATTCACCTGATATTGCAAAACCTCAAATATAATCTTGTCAGAATGATCTAAAATGTACCCATGCAGCCTTGAGCAATTAGAAGGACAGAAATAGGCCTCCCGCAGCTACAAGATATAAGGCTGCAGGAAAGAAATTACTAGTTAAATTTCCTTGACAAAAGCATAAAAAACTAAAATACCATTGTAACAGTGATATTAGCTATCGAAGCGAACTGGAATTAAATGCTTGAAAAATTATTGTTGCTACTTCCCCTTTCGTGGGCTTACTTGTCAGGATGGCATGGTGGGATTTGTTTTGATATTTTTTTATTGAAATAGACTAATTACAATACAAGTGTATAAATGTGATGTAGGTTTTAGAACTATTTGAAAGCATTTACTCCTAAGATGGGTTAGGGCATCCTCCTCCGTACTGGACAGGGACTCAAGCTGTAGCTCAGTAGCTGAGTATGTAGAGCACTTCAGACTAGCCCCCTAGCAACTGGTGTCCTTCTGACCCCTCTCTCTCCTCAAAAGATATAAAAAATCACTGTTATATTCCAAAAGAGGAGAGGTGTTTCCCCTAGGTTACTAATTTTGTCAATACTCTGTGTTATACAAATCAGGAAAACAAGTTATGTATACTTTTTAAAAACATGACCTTGTGCAAATACGTGACTGCTGATTCAGGACAATCAACAGTGTGAGTTCTTAGGCTTACATCTTCCTTGCATGCTCTAGAGTGACTAAGGTTCCAAGCTATGACAGTGTTATATTTTGGCTTTTTATGTAACTCTATGCAGTAACACTCTTTGTAAGTTTTTTTACTGCACAGTAATTACTGTAAAAATTTTGTTTTATTCTGATAAATCAAGTTATTATCACAACTTACAGTTTGTTTATTTCAGATCTATTCCATAATAATATTAATTTGTAATGTATATAATAGCTCAGAGCTTGCAATAACTGACCATAAATTGAATATTTATTGGCGAAGCTTCGTAATTATTATAAGTTCCATAATCCAAGGAGTAAGACACAGTTATGAGTGAGGAATGGGTGCTAGCCTTCTGCTGTCTTCTTTTAGACACACAAACATCATCTTATGAAAAGTGCCAGACATGGAGTGGTTTTCAATACATCCACCAATTAATTACTCATATTATTTTTAAATCACATGATTAAACCTAAAGAACAATGAACTACTGCAAGGTTGCCACTACTTTCCTACCAAGAAATTCCCTGGGTTGCATGGGCTGAGGGAGGAAAAGCGTGTCCTACTAAGAAATTCCCTGGGTTGCATGGGCTGAGGGAGGAAAAGCGCGTCCTACCAAGAAATTCCCTGGGTTGCATGGGCTGAGGGAGGAAAAGCGCGTCCTACCAAGAAATTCCCTGGGTTGCATGGGCTGAGGGAGGAAAAGCGCGTCCTACTAAGAAATTCCCTGGGTTGCATGGGCTGAGGGAGGAAAAGCGATGTCCTACTAAGAAATTCCCTGGGTTGCAAGGGCTGAGGGAGGAAAAGCGTGTCCTACTAAGAAATTCCCTGGGTTGCAAGGGCTGAGGGAGGAAAAGCGCGGGAGGGGGGGGAAGGAGGAAATGTAATGGGGTTAACCCTACACCCCCTGAAGTTTTTTTAATATGAAGCTTAAATGTTGTCTTGTGTTAAACTTCTAAAATCTTATAGAGGTATTCACTTTTCAAAAATTTGCCAGGAAAGGACAACTCCGAACCGAATAGCTTCTAAAAACATTCAATTTATAAAAATGCATTGGGGGAAGGCCACTTTTGTTAACTTCTAGTATGCAAATAACACTATAAATAGCCTCTACGAAATTCCAAATAAAAAAATTGGATGGGGATTACTTCAAATAGATTCTAAGAAATCTAATTTATTAAAAAAAAATCTGGTGATTACTTACTAAAATAGCTTTTAGAAGCATTAAAATTTTGCTGAAGGACTACTTCAGATAGCCTCTAGGAGTTTCAAAATTTAAAAAAAGGTCTGTGGGGAGCACTATTCTAAATAATTGTTTAAAAAATATAATTTTGAATTTTCAAAAACACTTCAAATGATAATCACTATAAATAGCTTCTAGGAGAATCCAATTTTCTAACATTAACTGGGGAGAAGGAGGGTAGAAAGT
>CABFWB010002172.1:70363-120042 GCA_902151455.1 Timema bartmani
CCCCCCCCCAAATTTGTTACTTGGCCCTCCCACCCCTTCTTACACAAAGTTCCCCCACTACTGTATATATAACAAAGTTCTTATTTCTTAGGGTTTAATAGTAAGTCCTAACATCATGTCATAAAATTACAATTTTGAAACCCCACCCCAAATTAAATTCTCCTCATGCCCATGCTGGGTTGCAATGTTTTTCAGAAATAATTTTAATTTTCCCCTTTACTTTAGATTCAAATATCGAGGAGCCAAATTTCCCTTTTGATATAAGTTTCTAGTCCGAAGTAATCATTGCTGGTTTACATGTTTCAGTGTGCAGTGGAAACACAAGAGTTTGATATCGATATTTTACTTCCATGTGAAAGTTATCTATAGTTTCATTTTTGAAATGGAAACTTTTTTTTGGGAGAAAGAAAGTCTAACGCGAGTTTAAAGATAGATGAGTGTAAGCTCACCTCCTCCTGGTCCATGAAACCATCTCCGTCCTTGTCTCTGTATGTAGAAAACTGTTCTCTTTCGTTCTTGACCCATTCGGGCTCATCTTCTCCATCACTGCCCCTGTACATGTCACCAATATACTCTGGCAAGGAGATCTTCCCATCTTTGTCCTTGTCAATGTCCTCCATGGTCTCAAGTACCACAATATCCCGCATGTGTCCCGTTTCTTCAGGGTGCAAGAAACCAGAGAACTCCTCATGAGTGAGGGCACTGTCCCCGTCCGTATCCGCCACGTCCCAACGTCGACGATCACGACGCAGCATGTTCTGATATGAGAAACCTTCCTCATCTTTCTCCAATTCATTCTGATCCATATCTACACAATTGCAAGTATTTTTCAGTTAGTAATTATCATTATAGTTGGGCCGAATCCACTATTTTAGGGATCTGAATCTCCAATTTACCTTCGAATCTCAAAAAAAATTATGAACTTAAGTGAAAATATAAATATAATAGAATAAGTTGAAGTAAATGTAACTAAATGTTAAATTACTGGTCTGGGGCCTGGTTGTTAAATTAATCCTATAAGTATAGCTGGTTCTGCACCATAAATGAGTAGTATTAGAAATCGAAAACAAATTTCACTTGAAAAATTGAAGATGAATTTTTTTTAAGGATATATGTTTTGAATTTGAAATTTTTTAAATCCTTAAATCTCGAATATCCTTAAGAATTCCAGGGCCCATCCCTACATATCCACACATTTAAATATTATTAGGTATTATCACTTATTTAATTTTCACTTATATATATATAAAATTTATTACATAAAATATTAGTATTTTTATTCCAAAGATTATCTTATTTGAAATATCTTATCTTATTTTGTGTATGTGTGTCCAGAAAAAGATTAGTTCCTTCTAGATGGGCTAGAAAACCAAAACTTGGCAGGATGATATATGGGTTGCATCATTACCAAAAGTTTAAAAATGGGGCACTGGGAATTCAAGGGTCTGGGGGTCCAAATATAGAAAAAAAAACATTATAGAAAGTAGATAATTGAAATTTGACAGGCCACTCCAAATAATCAAACAAGTCTTAAAATTTGAGGTTTCAAAATTGGACTTGATGAAACGGGGGAAGAAGGGTTCAAAGTTTTCAAAACTGATGGAAACAACAACTTCTGAGGGGTGGTATGAAATTTAAACTCAGCAGTAAGGTTATGCAACTACTCCGAACAACCAAAAAGTCTGATAATTTCAAATTTTAAGATGGGACTCTGGGAGAAGGGAGGATAGTAATAGAAAGCACACTTTTAGCTAAGATAGAAAATTAAAATTTTCCAGGAATACGCTAATAATTTTTAAATGTTTGAATTTTATAATTGGAGGTTTGTTAAATGGTGGTGGTAGGGGAGGAGGAGGTGGGGGCAGTGAGGTTTGAAATTTTCAAAACTTGTATAAGAAACTAAGTGTTTGACTTTTCTAAGTAGGGGTTTTTGAACTNGGGGGAACTACTTATTACTGTGGTAGAAGATTTAAATCTGTCAGGCACTGAAAACCAATTAAATTTCAAAATGAAGAACCAGAAACTCCCTTCAGTGGCCAAATGGGACAAGGTGTCACACTTGTGTTAGACTGGCCTGCTGATGACTGGGAAGTCGGGATTCAGATCTTTGTCAGGTCTAATGAGGGTTGTTTTTTCCCTAAATGGTTTTCCACTCTCCTTCCAGGCCAATTAATCATCTTTAAAATAATTCCTTCCTCATATCTACCCCTTTGTAGTAATTATCATATAGGTGTATAGCTTGAATAGGTAAGATGAGGTGATAAAAAGAAAAAAATGTAAAAATGGGATAGGGGTGTCCTACCCAAAAATTTCCCAATATAATATAACATTTTCTGTATGGTCAAAAATTGAAATATTTACCTACATGTAGAGCGACAGCCCCAAATAACGAGAAGAGTTTAATTATATTAATTTTAAAACAAGGGTCAGTAAATTGGGTGGAGAGGGGGAGTGGGGTGAAAGTTTCAAATTGTATAGAAAAAAACACTTTTTCGATGAGGCAAAAAATTAAAATATTTGCAAGTAGTTACAAAGTCCACCCCAAATAATCTGAAAATAGTGAAAATTAGAAATTAGTTCCTAAAAATAAGGGGCTCAAATTAGTGGAAAAATTAAGCTTTGTGTGGTAGAAAATTGAAATATGGTAGGTAATTACAAGGACCAATATGTATCTATTACAGTCCATTGTTTCATTTATGTTGTTTTTGAACTGGATATTTTTTCAATTTTTTTTAGTTACAATGTATATTACTTTGTTTTACTTCTCTTATGATCTCTTCTATGCAAAGAGAATGCATTTTTAGATTATATAGGCCTATTATGCCATGCTTTAGTTAACCTACCTATTTTTCATGTTTAGTTTGATAATTTAAACCAATTAAGGATTAATAACTAAAAATAATTTAAAATTTGGTCACTATTTAATTTGGTTCATTTGGTTTGGTTTAGTTTATATATATAAAACAAAGCTACTTATAGATCTCGTGCGAAGAACGATCAAACCAACTAGTTAATAATAACCTCTATTTACATACTATAGTTATGTCTTAATATTATATATTTATTGACTCAATTCAAATGAATATTCATAAGCTTTATGAAAATCTCTTTGGAGTCCAACTTGAATCCAAGAAACTTGAGCATAGAAAACCCATTTTCCCGACAATCATACATTTCCTGATATTTCCAGGTTTTTTACATTTATCCTTGGGTTACCCTAAACAATAGGGTCAATAGGACAAGTTTGAGATTAATTTTTTTTTTGTAAAGCACCAGTAAACCAAATTATACTATAGAGTAAAATGACACTCTGAAAGGGATATGAACCCTTGTCATCTGACTGTACGCGCTGCCTGCTCTTCCAGCTTAGTTATCTGGATCCCCTCCATGTTAATGGAGATCCCAGATAGCTCAGTCGGTAGAGCGGTCAAATTGAACTATCTTTATACATTTTGAGAATAGATGCGCTATGGAGCAAAGAGCTACATGGGGTATGATACTTTTCTCAGTCGTAAATTGTGGTTTGCAAGAACCTCCGGATCTTGTGGAGAATCTTCCTTCAAATAAGTGTGAGATCATCAAAAAAATTTAGGTTTACATTTGGCCAATCCATGGAAACTTGAAGCAATTTTTTAAGAACGAAATCCTCTTATTTTATAGAAGATTTAAAGTTCATTAATATAGCTTGAATTGTTGCATGACTAAAAAGTAAGATGTTAAATATCTTGTATACATTTCATTTTCATTCCAGAAGCGAATGACAATATCTTTCTGGGTCTTCTAAGTCACAGTATGTATGTTCTTACTAAATGAAATGAAGTTAAATGAGCATTGCTTAGCCATACTTACAAGCTCACTTTTGAAAGAAAAAAAAAGGACCTAGTCCATACACAAAGACATATCCAGTTTATCTTTAAACCATTTGGAATTTCTGGGCAATATCACTACAAACAGAAAAACTTCTAGCTTAAGAATATGTCATTATTTCATTAAGCGCATAATATTTCAGCACGAGAAACTTCGTCTTTGACAAGGAAACTCTGAATAGAAAAACTAGGTTTAGTTTTGAGTTTCAAAACTACTTCATGGGCATTAGAACTAGAATGTACACCTTCACCAAATGACACTGCATTTTTGGCTGCAGAGACAAAGTTATATATTTTTGCTCCCACTAACAGCTTTCAAATTGTCAAAATGCTTCTTTCCCTTAGGATGAGATCAAATTGAAGATAGTCCCATTTTACTTATAACAATGTTGGTTTTACACAAAGAACAATGTCCTTTAGTTTTATCTCTTTGGAGGCACAGCCAATCTGTAAACACTGTACTGTTCAACCAATCATCCTTAAAGGAAGTTTTTTGGCTGAGTTTATTCATTTCTTCTTATGGACAAAGGTAACAAGACAAACAATTTGGCCCTGCAGAGTACTAACATCAGTCAAACTTGAGAATTGTACAGTTTTTTGGGGGGATTGGGGAAAAGGTGTGAACTGATGAACAGAACAATGAGGGTACTGTACCAATGGAGTGCTGGTGTAGTCAAAACAGTTATTTATTTCTTCCTCTAGCATGTACAGGAGGGGGGAGGGGTTAGGGTAGAGACTAGGAATAGAAAGGTCAGGAAGTAAGACAACCATCAGACCAGTGTATTCAAGGGGTGGTCAAACTAGAACTATCACAAGTGTTAAAACTATAAATATTATATTAGGGGTCTCAAAATGTTGATGCAAATTGCTGTAGCCAACATTTCATTCAATGAGAAGAGGTTTATTACTCAACCCATATTTGATTCAAAATTCATGTATATTTCCAATATTTCCAGTAGCAAAATAAAATCAATTATTTTTTCCAGTATTAGTACACACCCCGTTTTAAAGCTCTTATACTGCTTGGTGGTAGTTGGGAACTAATATTATAGGATGAACACAACATCCATGCCCCAGACCAGTAATTTAACACTTAACTGAATGTATGAATGTTGTATTTAATGGATTATAAGCAAGAATGTTAACACTTAGTCGTTTTTTATCTAGCACCGCTTCTTACTACCCGTTCGGGTTATACGTAAGTACTAATTGGGCTAATGGGTTAGGAATTGGGGGTTATATTTAGAGGAAGCGAACCTGTTTTTGCGTGGAGGGAGAGTGGAAAACCATTTAGGAAAAACCACCCCCAATTCACCCAACCTAGATTTGAACCTCGATCTACCCGTCTTCGGCAGTTTAGCTCAACACAAAACTAGCGCGTTAGCTAACTCCGCCACAGAGGCTGGTAACTTTTTGTTACCATTTGTACTTTTTACTATTCTATTATATTTATATTTATATTTATATTTCCTCCTATGTTCAATTTTTTCCAAGATTCAGATTCAGAGAATTCATAAAATAGTGTATTCAACTCAACTCTATATATATAGCTATAACCAAAGTAAAGTCAACCAACTTTATGTGGACTCAATAATAAACATAGTGAAAGACTGTCATAGACATTTTGAATAATCTTCCTATTATTTTGGATGTAGTCATGTCATAAAATAAAATTCAAAGTAGTAGCAATGTAGGCCAAATACAATAATGAATCTTGTTTATCAAGGTAAGTACAGTAGGTTAAATAGTCTCAAACCTTGCTAAATATCTTGTGGACGTAATACTTATTTTTGTGGTGTTGGTAATTAACAAAACACATGTTTTAGAACTCTTGGGATATTGCTAAGCACATTTCGTGACAATTCACATAATTAACAACACACATTTCAAGAAATTCTATATTTGTTCTAATTTTACTTCAAGTAGGTCTTAGTAACATTTTGTAAATAGTTTAAATTTATTAATAACCTCCATACCTCTATAAATGGTCGAACAAAATAAAACCCACTATTCGAGTAATAAACATCTAATACATGCTCTCTTTTAGATTAATTCCTATTATAAATTTAAGACTAGTTTGTCCCTCAATGTGTTAACTTTATGTTTGTTCGTAGGTCACTGTTAAAACCAATCAAATGAATGTGAGCACCGAATATGATAACAGAAAATGTGTTGAATGAATCTGATCAAATAAGAAAAGTCACGGTACTGACCATCCATGAAGCCGTAGACCATTTTTTTGTATTCGTCCCAGGTTATCTTCTCCTTGTTCTCGGGATTGTGAGTTTTCCACTGCCGCTCAACATCGTCCACAATGTACCTTTTTTGTGTGAACTGAATCCAGTCCTTTAGCTCCTCCTGATTCACAAATCCATCCTCGTCTTTGTCTATCTTGTCAACAATTAAACTGAAAATTGAAAGTTACAAGTAAGGTGCATTGTTGTTAAAATTACCTATATTTAAAAAAAACAGTCAAACATTAACTAATTGCATAGTAATTAATAAGTGCCTCCCACCCAACCCCACAATTATTTAACAGCTCATCAATAATTTTAAACTGTAAGACAAATCAACCCTATAAGATAGACATCCCTATTTTCTAATGTTCTCTTTGAGGTTTATGCTGTTTTTGTAACAAGTAAGTTTGAATTATCGAAAGAATAAAATTTGTTGCTGTAGTTGTTGTATTATATCTAAAGTTTTCTGTGATGTATAGTATTATTTATTATGGGGTTACTTTATTTAATGTCGAGACAATTCACAAATGGTAACATTGGATTTTTTAGCACCGCGTCTTACTAACCATTCGGGTTATAAGTTTATGTACTAATTACGCTAATGGTTTTCGGAACTAGGAAGGTTAGATTCAGAGGGAGTGTACCCACATTTGTGTGGAAGTAGAGTGGAAAACCAGTTTGGAAAAACCACCCTCAGTACACCTGACTGAGATTCAAACCTCGATCTCCCCGCCATCAGCAGTCTAGTCTATTGCAAGAATAGTACATTAGACCATGCGGCCACCAAAACGAGTTAAATTGTCTTAAAAGTAAGTAAACTTTGAATATTATTTTAATACCCAATGTGATTTGATTAAAATTTCTCCTATTTCATATCTAGCTGCTTAAATGGGAATTGAACCATGTTGTTGAAAATACACGTTTGTATGAATGAAAACCTAGCAAGTTCTATATACCATTAAAATTATCTTTACCCAATTCTAATCTGGAAGAGAGATTGGACCAGTCATCCCCATGAGAACAATTAGATCAATAACAATCAAATATTCACCCCAGTCTTCTTCTGCTTTCTTCAGGTGTCAGCTGGTCAAACGTTTTGGCATCTTCCCCCAAGAATGCTTCGTGATCGTATTGTGCGTTATGCTCTTCATGCTGGTAATGTTCCTGATCACTTAGTTCCTAAAGCAAACACATTTAGCACTGTACAATACGATAAATCCACTCAAGCTATTTCAAGTCATGACACCCTGTTCACTCAGCCGATGAATGAACTTCACCAATCTTAGTAAGCAGTTAAGACCCCAATACAAGATGTGAATCCATAGAGGATCGATTATGAAAGGAATATGAACTCTATGTGTAGTTACAAAACAATAGGATTTGATCTGAATTTTTTCGATACACATAATATTCAATTTGCTTAATCTAAAAGAGAACACTTAGCAATAAACATCCAAAACTAGAAAACTACATATACAATCATTAGACCTAAATGTCGAACTTCTGAGTCTTTTAAAATTACAATCTCTCAAGTAATTAATTAATTAATTAATTTAGCACCGCGTCTTAGTGCCTGTTCGGGTTATACGCTTAAGTAGGCCTACTAATTACACTAATGGATTAGGAATTGGGACGGTGGAATTTTAGAGGAAGTGAACCCGCATTTGCGTGGAAGGAAAGTGGAAAACCATTCAGGAAAAAAAACCAGTTCACCCGGCCGAGATTCGAACCTCGATCTACCCATCCTCGGTGGTCTAGCTCGACACGACTGGCGCGTTAGCCAACTACGAATCTCTCAAGTACTTTTAAATAACAAGTGTGACCAAAATTACTTTTATAAGCTTAATAAGTGTGATTGCAGGACCTTTGATAAGTTTCAAAAGTTTTTAAGTCGATCGGGCCGAAAAAGGTTGCTCTATATACAGGTTAGGCAATTGGTCGAACACACAACAATTTTCATTCAATCACATAAGAAAAATACAATGGTATTAAAAGTTGATCTTTGAGTCTTCTAAACTCGCAAATGTATGTCACATTTATGAACAAAACTAGTAGCCCAGGTAGAGTTAACTTTAAAGGAGAAGTAAAAAACTGATTATAAATATCCTTATGTGAGCACATTGATATAGAGTTACTCCTATAGGCCTACTTTTTTTTAGGATGAGAGAATGTATGTTATTGGAGTTTTAAGGTTTAACCAAGACAAATCTCATATTGTAATATTGGGGATGTATAAGTTTAGCTTTGTAAATAAAAAAGAGACTTCGCACCTCATAGCCCCATAGTTACTAACTGAAGTATCAAACCTCTTAACTCCTTAATTTAAGCTTGTAACCAGGGATGTGGAGTCGGTACACCAAGCCTTGGTCTTAGACTCCTTAATAAACGGAAAACTGACTCCAGTAAAATACTCCAATAAAGATTACTTCATGGGCAGTTTCTTTTACATTGTGAATGTTTATTTGAATAAATTTGTCAATCCAAATTGTAAATATTGGCCCAAAGAATAAAAAAGTATAAATTAAAATTATATATTTAGGCCTATCATTATACTAGGCTAAAGTTATAATATTTTAAGTTTTTATTTTCAAGCCAAGGTCAGGGTTGGTATATTTTTAGCGATTTCAAATCTGCCCAAAATTGCTTTTGACTCAAACTCCACAGCCCTGCTTGTAAACCTTTTTAATGATTCTGCTAATGAACTACTATAAAAGTAAAAGCCTCATAACTCCATTACATGTTTATTTTAAAGTAATTTTAAAAAAAAGTATTGACATCACAAAACAAAAATAGAACATTAGACAGATAAAATACCTTTCTCTTGTTTCTTTTTTAGTTACGTACAAAAATTCATAATAATCTTCTCTAGGCCTACTTTAAGAGTTCCAAGATACATCTCTCAACATGCAGTGAAAGAAGTTATGAGCTTTGCATGACTACGGTACTTAATATTGTTGTATGTAGAGAGATGTATCATGGAACTCTTACAAAGCCTAGAGAAGATTATTATGAATTTCTGTACATAACTAAAATAGAAACAAGAGGAATACAGTAAGTATTTATCTTCCTTAATAGATCTAATTTACTTTCACAGATTCATATGTCAAGTCATGAGCCCTCGTGCTGTCACTTTTGATAGACTGTATCATTACCTATAAATTAACACCAATAATAATGTAAAAGGTTACCAATTTCAGCCATCAGAAATGTGTTTGGATTTTCTAAAACATGCCATTACTAAGTAAATTAAATCGTATCAACAACTTGAGCAACAAAGCTAAATAACTTAGGGTTACAACATAAATTTATTTTTCATTAAAAATCATGATAACTTTCAGTGAGAGGTGATGAATAATAGCAATCTTTGACCTTATCTTACCTTCTAGTAAATTAGTGTAGACCTTAATGCCTATTTATTTTTTATCTAGATTACAACTAAATTTAATTTTTATAATATCAATTACAGTTTCGTAGTATTTCGGTGATAATTTGTTTCTAAGTTAAAGTGCATTTAATAGCTTAATAAAGAATAGTTTGATACAGGATCATGTTTAAGTCAGCAATGTAATATTCAAAATTGTGCATTTAGCTTACATTGTCCAATACTCTCTCCTTTTTTTCTTCAGGTTTAGGAATACCTGTGGCCACACTAATAATTAACAAAATTAAGGAAGAAGTGATAATTCGGTTGAGTAAACTCATTTCTGAAACAAATAAACAAGAATATTCAATTACAATGTGTTGCTATTATAAAATGAGAGAAAACATGAATATTCTTATAGTATCAAAACGACTTATGACTCCCGGTACAACATGTTGTAAAACTATATGGTATACAAATGTTTACCAAGATCTTATTAATTTGGTCACAAATGGCTAAAAAGAAAGAAAAATATTACTTGGTTTACAAACACTTCCACGGCTCGCGCGTTGTGAACCACTTTCAACTGTTTTAGGTTCCAACTCATCAGGCACCTTGTTGCCAGATCATTTCAAGAACTTTATGTTATCTTCTTTTAGCTTTTTGTACAAGCCTCTAGTTGTTAATAAGATACAGCCAAATTTTAATAGCTATACTATTTTTGCAAAATATATAAATATATATTAAAATAATTACATTTGAAAACTCTACTGCCATAATTCAGTTTCAAATACATGTAAGAATTTAAAATTTAATTTTATATTAGTTAATCTCATTGCTACATAGTACTATATATATAATATAAAATTGTAAAATCTCGGTGACTAGTAAATTCTAATTACTAATATCTGGTGGTAAAAGTCCTAAATATATTGTAAAATGTTTACATTTAGAGCTTTTAGCAGCTCTCATCGGTAAATCCTAGCATTTATTTTCATGTCTTGGTAAAAGTAATCCCAAGTGTTATTATAATTAATTAAATGTATTGTTTTAGTAAAATACGTCTTGTGATTTATTTCAAAGCATTTTAAATCCAATCGCTTAGGTTAGCCTTGTTTAGATTAGGTTATTGGTCCTGAGCTACTGCAACACGCAATCAAAGTGTGTGGCTTAGGAACCTGCTGAATAGATACGGGGGGACAGGGGATTCTCATTTTAGCTTTGACCAGCTCTCAACGGTGAGCAAATAACGTGGCATAACCTAACCTATTGGAATTAAAATGCTTAGTGATAAAACCAAAATTTCTGGCTAGAATAATGCATTTAATTAATTTTTAAAAATATTTACAACTACTCTTACCAAGCCATGTTGGTAAAGGCTTAGATTTACCAATGAGACCCGGTAAAAGCTAAAAATGTAAACATTTTATAATATTTTTCGGATTTTTATCACTCGATATTGGTTATGTTAGAATTTACCGTTAAACTCATGTAGCTTACAACAATTTATATGCACTCTTTCAAACTATAAATAATGTATTTGAAAGAAGACGTATCTCATGTGCAGTGACCATGGCGACGAATCATAAATGTCATTTAAGATTAAATAAATTTACTTACCTACTTTATGGCATTAGGAACTCAAAGGTGTACTACACTTAAAAAAGTACGCCACCTATTTCTATCTTGAGCTAGTTCCAACCAGTTCCCCTATCCTTTTCCGTTTCATTCAAATGTTGTCCTCTCACTTGTCCCTTGTGGAAAAGCATAGGAGTATACAATAGTAAACCAAGGAAAGCTGTAGTTGGTTTCGTATGGTTCTTTAAGGTCTAAGGAAAACCAAGGAAATCCAGAACATTACTCATGTGTGGGCTACTATGAATTTGTCAGGTTCTCCCAAGGACAGAGTATACCAATGAGAACCAGACATTATCTGTTTAATTCAGGGTCAGTGGTTTAAAATGGTTTTCTTTGGGAAGGGCCAAACCAATGAAAACCAGATTTTGTCTGGAACACTTTGGGTCTGTGGTTTGACTTGTTTCTTGATGGTATGTGCCAAACAATTGCAATCCAGACATGGTCTGGAACGCTACGTATATATGGTTATATCTGGTTTTCCTTGGACATAACAAACCAATGTAAACCAGACATTGTCTGGGACGTTCTAGATCTAAGGTTTGGTCTGGTTTTCTTTGAAGCCGAACAAACCAATGCAAACCAGACTTTGTCTGGATTACTCCGGTTATGTGGTTTGGTCTGGTTCTCAATGGGATAGAACAAACCAATGCAAAACAAACTTTGTCAAGAACGTTCTTTGTTTGTGGTATTATCTGGTTTTCTGTGGGATAGGACAGACCAAAGAAATCAAGACTTTTTCAGGAACACTCTTTATTTGCGGTTTGGTCTGGGTTTCTTTGGGGCAGAACACACCAGTGCAAACCAGACTTTGTATAGAACACTCTTGATCTGGGGTTTAATCTGGGTTTCTTTGGGACAGAATAAATTTGAGAATATCTGCAGACACTTTTTATATGCTCTAAGCATCATGACTACACTAAGTCAAAATTATGTCCAAAATAAATTAGTTGCCAAGGGGCCAACAACAATGTAGGATACTAATAATCAAATAATTAAATCCTATTAATTTGGAAGAAACACATGATTAATAAAAACTCAAGATCAACTTTTAATATTATGCATAAACCTACCTATATGTGCATGATACCGTCAAATAAATATATTTGTCCCTCAACTATTAAAACTTTTCATAACTTACGGGAACTTACTGTAGAAAAAAATATTATTTCAAAACCCCAAGAGACAAATAATAAGCGCATGTTAAACTTGGCATTATGGCCCAACTCAAAATATATGACTAAAAGAATTCATATACTAAATAAATATTGAATTTTCATTTGATTCATCATAAATAAATTTTGTTATCTAGTTAAGTTTGTACTGAAGTCTATTTCCATTTTAGAGTCTTTGACAACATAGTTTCCTTCAAAGGCTATCAAACATGATAACAAAGCTTGGAAGTATATTCCATGTTAGAATCTTTGACAAAATATTCTCTTTTAATATTATCAAACAAGAAACATGAAAGTTTTAAAAGTAAATTTCCTCCTTAAAGTATTTGACAAAAATTATATTTCATTATTATCAAACCAGAAACGCGAAAGTTTTAAAAGTATATTTCCACTTAAGAGTCTTTGCCAAAATATTCTCTTTAAATATTAGAAAACAATAAAATGAAAGTTTATAATAATATATTTTCACTTTAGAGTCATTGACAAATATTCTCTTCAAATATTATCAAACAAGAGAATGAAAGTCTTTGGCAAAATAGTACCCAAATCTATTAAATCTTCCAACGAGGTATCGTAACTAAAAATCCTTATTTTTAAAATTTTAAATAATATGACCAAAAAGAATTCTGAAAAATAGAAATATTTTAAAATATAAATAGAAGTTTAATAATAACTTTCAAGCCGAAATGGAATTTTACTTACATTATTTCATAGTCTCGTAGCTCTACGCTACATATCTAGTCAAAACCGAACAATTCCCAAGAGTCCTCTTCATTTGGCCGAACGACACTTTATATGGCATCCCCATGGAGCGAGGGTTTAGGAATCACGCGGGAGTAATACGCGCGCTGGATGGGCTGAGAACATTCGGAGAAGCAACACAGACGATTCTTTAAGCATCTCCATCTTTGTGGAATCATATTCCCGGTTCCACCGATACTAGCGCCTCATGGTGGTGGGTCTTGGGAACGCAATCGCGTAGCTCAGTTTGCAGCTTAGAGAGAGTGATCTGTGACTCAGAGAGTTGGCGTGTGGATATGTGGGACCGGCCGTGCTGGGCGTGTTGATTCGCTGGTCAAATAGGGCGGCAGGGTGAGTAGATAAGTTTGCTATGTATTCTATTTCGTTGTACCGAGGAATACATTTAGTTACACTAACAAACAATTTTCAGTATTTTATAAAATCATTTATTTCCTCATCAGTTTATTTTTCTAAATAATATTCTTAAAGACTTTATAGAACCCATTATGTTGTTTTAGTATTTATTATTAGTGTTATTGTTTGTTTAATGAAAAGTATTTTGAAAAGTGACAAGTTTGGTTTTATACAAATGTGTTGGGCCCTGTTTAGTTCTCATTTGATAATAAGGTTTTTTTAATTAATATTTCTTAAATTTAAGACCATAACAAATATTGGTGCGACTTGAAGAAAATTTATTTCAAGTGTGTATTTGATATTTCAAAGACGAGTATAAATTGTAATTAATCAGCTTATGAAATTGCTTAGGCGCCTATATTATTATGGCCAAACATGATAAATCTACTTGAAGAATTTGTTTTTAAAAATAGTTTATTTATGGCAAACTCTTTTTATCAACAACGATGTTCTTCAATAGAAAAAAGTTCTTTATTTGCATCAAGTACAGCAGCCATGTTGAGGCCTCACTTAATTTAAATTTCAGTCAGTCAAACATCTTGGCCTAGTTAATAATGCTCCTAACTATACTTCAATCATAGACGCAAACTGCTTTACCTAATTTTAGCGTCCGCTTCCATTATCTCGTCACCATCTGTTATTTACCTAGATATTGCTATCGGAATTGATTACATTCTAACTGCACTTATAATAATGCCATTTTAAGGGCTTTACGTCACGGTAACTGACGTTACACTCTTTTGTCCTTGTCTCAGCGGCTGCACAGTTTGGTTAATAACGCTTCCTATGGCCGACACACTTGTACAGGCCCGGTGCCAAGTGTGAAGTTTGCCACGCGCAGAGGCCCCCGAGGTTAGGGGCTCCCATTCACCTAGCAAATAAATTACATTGACTTGTAATATTTATTTTGTGATAATATTATAATTCACTAGGCTATTTTTATGTTTTTTTAGTAAGATATATTCCAAACTATTCTAGAAATAACCTAATCGTAGGACGTTAGTATCCTGGTATTACGTGTAGTCTGATAGTCCGTGCTTGAAAATTGACGCAACCTTTGCTTTAACCAAATAGGAAATATTATAGAAAAATAAACATTTATTTTCTATTGACAATAATTTCTTAGGTAAAATAATAAAATCATTAATATCGAAGAATTAACTAAATGCGACCTGAGTAAAAAGCAAAAAAGTTTTTAATAATAAAAATACTTTTTACTCAGTGATCTCTATATTATACTGGATGAACATAAACATAAGCATTTCCAAGGTCCAAAGCGTGACGCTTAAGTTTGTCGTCTGATACATTGTGGGGGGGATATTTAACAGTTTCTTTCAATGTTCTTAAGCGAAAACATATCTCTGATGAATAAAAGTTTTATTATTTGAAAATAGTGAAGTATTATACCACACTTGCCTGAAGAAACATTTACATTAAAGGATATAAATTCAGTTTTGCAGATAATACTGTACAAATACGAATAAAATCTTTAATATATTTAAATATGTATTTATCAGCCATATTGTTTACAGTCTGCCAAGACTACACTTATATTTGAAGTTGGCTATTAGCTTGTATATTGGTTTCAGAAACCATATTATATTGAAAGTTCGGTAAAAGGTATATAAGGTATCTTAATACTTGATTATATTTGTTTGAATGACAAATTTTGCGTATTTGCCATACGTTCAAACGATCACTTAGGTTATAAGCATGTGGAACGTATCATTAAATTACCTTATTATCTTTTTTTTTTAAAAAAAAGTTGTTTTAATCTTGTATATAGCTTTCAGAAACTATATTATGTTGAAAGTTCGGTAACTATAGTGAAACAAGTTAGCTAACAACTATATTACATATGTTTGAATGACGTACTTTGTGTAGAAGTCTTACGTTCAAACAATAATTTAGATTTTAGGCTTGTAGGAAGTACGGTATCTACTAAACCCTAATTTTAGTAAGAATCCCAATCTGTAAGACTTTATTTCGTACCAGAATACATCATAATATATAAGTATTTTGGTAGGATAAATGGCATTTAGAATGGAAGTAGAAATTTCCTTCTGGAAGGTCTTTTATCCTACCTAAACACTACTATAGGGTAGGATTCTAGTACGAGATAAGGTCTTCCAAACGAGCTTCCTTCAAAAATCATCGTATATATTAGTCTATATCAACTTATTTAAAGAAAAAACTCACCCGTTTCGAACTTTGTTATGCTCTTCAAAGCTTTTACTAACACATTTATTTCATTTAACTAATCCCACATTGATGCATCTAATATATTCAATCAAATTAATGAACAATGTCATAATGTCGCTTTGTCTTGTATGGGTGTAAGAGAGAAAAAGCTATCCTAAAGTTTTTTCCTGCTTACACAATGGTATGCAGATGACGGCTCGAAAATTTCACCCACGGATGTTCATCCAGTTATACTCTAGAGATCAATGTTTTTACTATTCTAATAGTGCTATTATATTTGCAGATTACGTACTACATCAAATGCAATTGCACTGAAATTGTCTATATGATGTCCAGTTTATATTACTAGCTATTAATTTACGGTACTATAATCCTATCAGTATATAAAATACTGTAGAATTTAATAGTTTATATAGTATGAATAATCAATATGTTGATAATAATACTCACAGCACTCACCATGATTGCTAAAAGTTTGTCTCTAAATAAAATTATCCATGTAAGTTGGGGAACTAAATTCTAAGGGTACCAAGTTCTACTTGGCACAAGGCCTCCAAAAGTGTTAATCCGGGCCTGCACTTGTATTATATTATACACTACTGTTCTCAATATGGCATATATCATAATTTAATACATTGGTAAAGTAAAATAGTAAATCGATGGAAACCATATTTAATATACATAATAGTGTATCAGCAATTGTTATGACAAAGACTTCGCTTAGTAACAAGCCAGTTTAGCCATTATATGTATTAATGACAATTTTTCAGGAGTTAAATTTTCGTAGTTAATTAATTAATCATATATTTTGTTAACTTTAACATTAATTTTATAAAAACTATCACTACGTATATTAGGTATTCAAGACTACTGTTTAGCTATGATATGAAACTTGATTGGGTTTCTTATAAGTTAGCTAAATTGACAAAAGTTGAAAGTACCCACACTGAAACAAATAACCACATTAAAAATATAATAGTTTGCTAAAGTTTTACTGTATTTTGGAAAATTGTAATCCATGAGGACTCTACTAATGTATAATCTATTTAGTATCTATTAAACATAAACCCTATGCATGACTTATTTGGTTCTGACTGACAGTTCACAGCTGACAGCTGACAGCTGACGGCTTTGAAACGTTAGCAGACCAAATTATTAATCCCTACGTTGAACCATATGATCTACAAAAAACATGTGTTTAACAGCTGTAACTTCTGACAGTCAAAATTTAGGTATAATATACCTAAATGTTGAGTGTCAGAAGTCAGCTGTGAGCTGTCAGTCAGCACCAAATAAGTCGTGGAGCTACTGTAGCACAACATTGATTTTTATTGGTATCGGTTGCTAATTTAATCTAAACAGACATTTAAATTTTACTTTAAAAGTATAATTATATTATTTATCAAGCCCTCAAATTAAATATAGACCTTTTGAAAATATACTTTTGTAATTACTACACCCAAAGGAGTAGCCTAATCAAAGTTAAATTCAAATAAGATTGAATAGGTTTTTTGAACTATTAAAGTGACATTTATCTCCGTAATTAATAAGGTAATTTCATTACCCTTTTACAAACTCTCATAGCACTGTCATAACCTACAAAACCTAAAGCATTTCCTTCATGTTTTATAGCTCCAAAATTTAATTTAACTCTTTACTAAATTCTATTATTATTAATATGTCTAGGAATAAATATATGAAACGTATTTAATATTATAAATTAGGAATATTATGTAGACTACGAATAGTAATAGTACCGCAATTTCTAGCTATAATAACAACACGGGGTAGCTTATTGGTTAATTCTTAAAGTTATTAGGCTGAGGTTATTAAGGATTTATGAAATATGAAATAATAGCAATTGTGAATGGATGCAGTTAATTGCAGAAATTATTAAGTAAAACAATTTATCTAAATTAGTGACAAGCCAAAACTATATCTATACTTGTTTTTAATTAAATCATTCGAAATTATTTTTTTATCAATAGGGAACATCTTTTAATGTATCCCAACATATTATTTGAATCAAATTTCAGCATTTGCTATTTTACGGTCATACTATACTCGTCAAAATTGACAAGTATAGATCAAAAACACTGGTCAACACGATTGTTGGCACGTGGAACAATATAGGTGTTAATAACATTACTTTTAGAGCTAAATTAAAATATACAACCAGAATTATTCTATCACACACAATTTTTCTGCGATGAAGCTTTTTATTAGGCCTGATTTAATGTATCGAAAGATTTTACTTACTTTATCACAATTGGCTATGTAATTTTTCTCCAGTTTCTTTTAGTACATACAAGCAGGTGCCAGATATACTGACTAGCAGACGAGCGAAACAGCCTGTTGTGACATAAACTCATCATCCACCGCAAAAAGCCATGAGCTATATTTTGGCTGTAAAGTAGTGGACTAAGATAAGAACTGGGCCCCTCACATCTGCTGTTTGACCAGTGTGAATCATCTGACAGAATGGGTAAAGGGTTTCCGGCATATGCGCTTAGCAGCTTCCACGGCTTGGAGGGAACTCCAAGATCATCCTTCAGACTGTTATTTTTGTTTTTTGTTTAACGAACATAAAAGGAATAACGAGTAAATCCAAATACACAGTGACACATCCAAATTTGCCATCTGCTACCAAACCAGTTCAGCACAGTGAGGACCTAACCTGTTCAACAGCCTTTTAAAAAGTAACTCTAGAAGATGAAGATTTGGAAAACGATGCGGCTAGCCTAATTAAACATAAGTAGTAACATGACTCTACTTTTGAATCAAGTACCTCTTCTTTTGAATCACATCTGTTAACAAAGGGTATGTTAAACGACCTTGTTCGGGATTTGCATTTGTCCAAAAAATAAGCCGAGCTTTTGGGGTCTAAGATGAAGGCCTGGAACTTATTTCAGCGAAACACCAAAGTGTTTTTTTCCCCGTAACCACCAGTGTAAGATAAAAAAAAAATTCTCAAGAAAATGATTTAGTTAATTAAAACAATATTTGCTCTGTACTGGATGCTCTTGGTCATGATCATAAAACAGCAGAGTGGAAACTGTTTATTGACTCATCCAAAACTAGTTTGAAAGGTGTCCTTTTGATACAGAAACCAATTTTCTTTTATGCCATTAGCTTTTACCGTTATAATGAAAATATTTTACAAAAATATGGAATTCATTTTGTAAAAAAATCAGTATGACAAGTACACGACCTAATGGAACATATGTGGTGATTTAAATGTAATTGCGCTGTTACTTTGTTTGCAGCTCAGCTATACTAAATTTTGTTGTATCTTGGGTGAGTGGAACAGTCGTGTTAAGAAGAGTCAATATATAAAGAAGGAATGTTTTAAGCGTGAGTCTCCTGGGCAGAAAAAGTTGCACATCCTCCACTTGTTAACCCTGAAAATGTTTTTTTATCCCTCCACATTTCGTATAAAACTTGGGCTTTTTTAAGAACTTTCTTAAGGCCATAGATAAAAATTGTGCTGGGTTTTCTTATTTGAAGGTAAAGTTTCCTCGAATAAGTGATGGTAAAAATTAAAGAAGGCTTTTTTGTTGGCCCTCAAATAAGAGATTTGATTCAATATAGAAAACTCAAAGATATGTTAATCCAAGTTAAAAAAAATAGCGTGGAAATCGTTCATAGGTGTTGCAGAAATGTTTTTGGGACACTTTAAAGCACATAACTACCATGAAATTGTGGGTGAACTCTTACATTCATTCAAAGACATGGAGTGTAATATGTCGCTTAAAATTAATTTATTGAACTCTTATTTTGATTTCATCCCCAAAAATCTCAGCGCCATCAACGACGAACATGGAGGCGGGCTATTCCACCTTGACATTTCGATTATGGAAAAGAGGTACCAGGTGAAAGGGGGGTTCTAGTATGCTCGCAGACTATTTCTGGACACTTATGAGGGATGATCTAGATGCTAAATACGCAAGAAAATCATCAATTGTCACTTTTTAGGTAGTGCTGTATTAATGGTGTTATAAATGTACGTTTTTTTTTTTTCAGATTTGACCTTTAGTGTCATAAAAAATCCCTGTGTGATGGAGAAAATCTATTTACATATTTTAATTCAGTATAAAAAGTACTATTGGGATCAGACTTTTTTTGTGTGCCAAAAATCTGTTTTATTTTGTAAACCAGTCTATATGATATTGATCTGAGTGCAAAATATAACAAATTTTGCTGTTATATAATCCTTTGGTGTGGCACTCACAATTAATAGGGATGAATAAATCTTAATTTTGGATTATAGCTTTTCTTTTATGATAGAAGTCGAATTCGACAAATCTAGATTTGGCGCTATGGATACAATGACCTATAGGGCTTACCTTATAAGAGCTATTGAGAAAAACTAATTTTGGATTACGAGAAGTCCGAGGATGGAAATGAACGCCTACATGATCAAGGGCCAATTTGCAAAAAAACTGCTATTGAAAATATTAAAATCAAAAAGGGCAACATAATAAAGTCTACGCGAGAAGAGAGTTTGAAGCCCTAAGAGGTTTCGAATTCTTTCATAATCATAATAAATCCGGTTACTAAAGAATTTATCATAGCACGCGACAAATTTTCTTTGAATGTTTTCCAACCTAAGATAGTCAGTTACTTATAGAAATCTTTTTGAGGGCATGTTATTATTATTATTTGGGATGAGTGTTTATTAGCACCATGCGTTGATGCTTGGTGCTGATAATGAAAGAACCTTTAGACATCTGGGTGAATGTGATTACTGAAGCACGTAGCTAAGCATAACCTATTAATGTTGTAAACATATTTGAACATCGTTTGATTATATGAATTTCAGTAAAAAATTAATTAAAAAGCGTCACAATATGAAACAAGAGTTGTTTAAATGTGGGATGTTCATATCAGTATAAAAAAACACTAAGCAAGACAAATTGCAATTCTGCAATGAAACTAGCGCCTTTTGGCTTCAATATCTTCTCAGTGGAACTAGAATTGACAGACCTAGTTATTTTACACCTCGTTGGAAGACCATCGCTAGAGTTTAAAAATCGATTATCGACAACTCTTTCTATATCGAAAGATTATAGGTGAAGGAAAGTCTTCAAAGTAAGTAGTTTTATTACAATTAATTTTATTTAAATCAACTTGGTGTATTACATCCTGCATCGAAAGACATTTATATATTATAAATTTTCAATAAAAGAATTTAATTGATTGTATTGATCCTTAACATCTTGATAATTTGGCTTATTAATTTTTTTTTCTCTACCACGTGTTATGTTTGTTTTACAGTTCAGAACTACTATTATTCCATAATTTAATGCATTAACGTTCAATATTTGGCCCATATTTATCAGAGATATTTTTTTCAGACTTATTATCCTATCAATTAGGTTAGTTAATACCCAAAGTCCTTCGACTCTTAATCTGTATCTTAAACCGGGATTAATACACATGACATAGCATGTAAGATATTTTTTTCTAACCAAAATATCAACATTGTAATATTAAATTTTTAATCAATTAATTTAATTAATTTTTTCATATCCAGGCCCCTAATTTTTTTAAGCTATTTTGACAATAGAAAAAACTGGTAGGCATACAACAGACAACATCCCTTACATGATACTTTCTTTGTTAGATCACTTTTTAAATTTCATTTTTTTACTACGCACTCGTGTAGAAGGTGAATATTACCAAGATGTATCAAGTGTGATAATAAGGGAAATGTAGAAACTTAAACAGAACAGAATTGAACAGACCCATCTTTTGTATTGACTTGCAATTTTCATTATAATGATGTTACATGTTCGTGTCTGTTGTATGACATTGTTTCGTCTTAATATTAGGTTTTCTGTCTTATGTCATGTTTATTAAATGTTTAATATTATTCAAAATATTTAATTTATTAACTTAAATTAAAGGTTAGGTAGAAAAAGGTTGGGTAGAGGCCATTACTAATATAGGCCTACATAAATTATCAATGGTTTTAAAGGGGAAGTATTTTAAGAAAGATTTGAAATAAACTAGGTAGACTGCTGGTTTGGACTTTAGTTTTATATTTATAGTTGGATCATTTAATGCGCAGACATGGCAGTATGGATTTCAGTTTTAATTTTGATGAATTCTTGCATGATGTTACATCAATTAGTAGTTTCATTTGTAGATTTTTGAGAGTTCTTGAATTAAGATAAAAATATATAGTAATTGTATTTTGCAACTGTTGGGTTTGCTATATAAAAAAAAAGCGAGATGTTGGCTTTTTATGTGACTATTGTGTGTTTTACTTGTTTGTGGGATGAATAGGCTTCAGGTATTCTGTGACTTATATGAGCTACCTTATTTTAGTATTTTATTTTTTAATCGATTTGTCATTCTTCATAACAAAGTAAAATAGATTAAAAAGTAGGAATAGGGCCATAGATGCGTGCTCTTGTGTGGGCTAGTGACCCTTTCGCCCTTCTTCCCCCTATAAAAAGCTCATAAGAAACTGTACCATATATTGTTAGGTCTTATTGCTTATACAAAGCTTTGCATGCCTCATTCTGAGTTTTAGGAAACTTGGTCCAATTTAAAACAATCTCTCAAACTAAAGTGATAATTTTTATAAGGCCACAAAACATCCTACAACAACATTTGTCCTTTTTTTCGTAACAAACTCAAATTTTGCAGATGAATATCTATTCTGCTTTTCGTCTTAAGATAAAACACTTGTAAACAAAAACACTAACTTACTGCTCATCTACAGTAGAATAGGTAGTGACACCAGGTTCTTGATTGCAAACATTGGCTAAAAGTCACTAATGCCAAATTATTCGCTATATATTCGCAATAAATATATATATATATACATATGCTAATTGGGCTTGGGATGAGGAAGGTTAAACTTAGAGGAAGTGTACACGCATTTGAATTGAGAGAGTGGGAAACTATTTATGAATAACAACCCTCAGTTCACCCAACCGGGATCAAACCACGATCTCCCAGTCATCAGAAGTTTAGTCTCTTGTGAGAGTAGTGCCTTAGACCATGCGGCCATGTGTTATCTGATAGGGCCTAGCTAATAAACTTATTGATCACACATATGTAGCCGACGATTCCCGAATGTCCATCAAAGACTTTGCCTTAAAATATGAATGAAGAATGACCCTGGGCATGGAACTACCTACTGGATAGCTCAGTGGTAAGAGCAGGGACGTTACACAAAGGGCCAGTTTCATAGTCGGATTTAGTACGCCTCAAGTGCGGCGTTATACTAAATACAAGACGACACCTACTTAGGGCCAGTTTCATAGTCAGATTTAGTACGCCTCAAGTGCGGCGTTATACTAAATACAAGACGACACCTACCTGAAATTGAATGGAATGGGCCAGTCAGGCGTACTAAATCTGACTATGAAACTGGCCCAAAATATATTTTTAGAAGGTTTGTAAAACTCGAAACCTTAAAAGCAAAATTGAAAAGTTATGTGGTTTCAATCAAATTTGTAAAACATGAGTTGCCATTGAATTGGAATATTGTTTGTTGTCTACTAGTTAGTGACCTTGAAGATTCAAATCGCGCCAGCCAGTATCGTAAACAACTGCGCAGTTCACGAGAAACACGTGNATTTATATGTTGATCCAGGAGCTTTAAAGCTACAAGGCTTTTTAACTGCATAAGGAAATAACTTGAATTATTATTTATTTCAGTTTACCTACAGCTGAGCTCAATATCCAATTGAGCTTAAATATATTTATTTATATTTGCAGATATCGTTCAAATCGTGTATTTTATATTAAAAAATATAACTGACTTTATTACTGCGGTTTCCAGCATTTTGTAGTTTTGACCACAGCTTTTCTCTCTGCGGCCATCGCGACCCTTTGATAAATTAAAAGTGTTCAAATCATAGTTTTTAAGTTTTTTCACTGTGTATTACTACCAGCCCGGACTATCTACAGTTAACTACACTAGTGGGATAGGTTAAATTTAGAGGAAAGGTACTCTTATTTGCTTAGAGGATATTTGGAATGTCCTATAATCATTAAAATCCTTGAAAAAGTAAATATATAGCCAACACCTTTATATTGTGACCCCACACAAAGCACGCTACAACCTCCAGGTTGGAAATTGCTGCTTTATTATTACACACTTGGAAGCAATAGTTAACTAGTAATCTCCATGCGCTATAACTTGCTCGTCACTTTATCAAGAAATTAGCAATTTGGCCATGTTTACCGGTTTGCCCCACTCGCCTAGAGAAAAGTTCTGTGGGCGCCCCTGGCCACGAAAGTCACAGCTAGAAACAATAAACAAAAGATTGGCTGACAATGCTGCCACTTCAAGCATTGCTGGCTGAGTGAAATTTTTCTACTGGGCAGCTCATGTTCCCTTACGATTCGTTTCCATACTGCATTCACCATAGACTGATTGGCCGTTGTGCTACTAGACTACTTCATTAACTAAGATTTCTACAAGCTACTACAGAAGGAATCTCCTTTCATTGTTTGATAATTTTTGAAGTTGGGAATTTTTTGTAGAGCAGGGATCAAAAGTTGGGAAATTTTAGATTTGTCTGTACAAGAATGTGGTTTAGGGCTTACATGATAGAAAGTAATGGGGTACAGAATAATCCTAGAATTTCCCAAACTCCAGAACTAAATCTCACAAAATTCCCAACTTTAGAGCTTTAAACCAACATTGGGGTGGTGGGGGTGACACCCTCCTCCCCCTGGCGCAATGCCCCTGGGTATAATTATTGGCTTACCAAGTCAAAGGTCTTGGGTTTGATGCCGGTGTCCAGGGGTCAATTCTTCAGTTTAATGAATAGTCAATAACATCTTGGTTTGTTGTATTCCAGCATACCATAAAACAAGATGACCAACTCGAAGGGTTATCGCCGAGGAACGAGAGACCTGTTCTCTCGCAAGTTCCGCCGTCATGGAACCATACCTCTGTCGACCTACATGAAGGTCTACAAGGTTGGCGATATTGTTGACATTAAGGTCAGTACCTAGATCAACTATGTATTTGTTAACTTCATCATCAAGTGTGGCCAGGTTAGTTTAGTAAATTACCTCCATCTTCCTTCATCCTTCCAACATTCTTCCTCCTTTAATTTCTTCCATTTTTCTCCTCTCACTTTCACACTTTCTGTTATCTGCTCCTCCCGTCTCCTCTTTTTTGGTCTCCCATGCAGTCTTTTTCCTACATACTTCATTGCCAACATTTTCTTTGCCATCTTCTGTTTCCATCCTCATTACATGCCCATACCATCTCAGTCTTGCTTCCTCCACTATCTCATGTACTCCCTGGACCCCAACTCTTCCCCGGATAACTTCATTCCTAATCTTGTTTCTCCTCGTGACAGCTAACATGCTCCTCACAAACTTCATCCCCATGACCTCCACTTTCCTAGTCTCTCTTACTTTCAATGTCCATATTTCTGCTCTCTATGTGACAATGGGTACAAAGTACGCCCTATACAACACTTCTTTACACTTCAAGGGGACTTCTCTGATCTAGCAGGTCTCCTCATTCCATTCTTGTAGTTTGTTCCTGTACTTCCTCCTCCTTCTCCTCCCAAACCATCAAGTCATCAGCAAACATCATGGCTTTCAATCTTTGTTAACTACAAACTTATAAACTTAGACTAACAGGATATGTATTAGACCTACTAAATGAAGTTTGTGTGATGTACTGTAATAGTATTTTTTAATAAAAAATTTTGATCGAAGTTAAAAACTTTAGAAAAATAGCTTTTTTATCCATACCAAGAGAGTTTTTCCATTCATTATTTTCACTAAATGAAGAACCTTGACTTAATTTGAACCTCAAAAAAGGAAACTCAATGAATCTTAAAATTAAACCCGAAGTTTTAAAATTTTCAATAGATATTTCGTCGATATTTGCCGTTAAAATATGCCATTTTTGTAAATTTTGCAACTACAAGGCCAATAGAAAAATATTAATAGACTGGGATTAATTCATATAATGCATTGTTCTTATAAAAATATTGCTAGTTTATGGTTCCAATCCTTTTATATTTTACAAGCCTCTGAACATTGGGATTTTTCTTATTTTGTATTCTAAATTTGAACCCAATTAAGTCTTGATTGTACAATATATTGTTCAAGTACCTTTTCTGAATTCTTAACACGTACTTGCTCTAATGGTGAAAGGTAGAATAAGCTCTCTTTAGCAGTTTTTTTTCCAGAACCCTTGTAACCACTGATTTGGGTTTGCCTAGATTCAATATGCTCGCAGATAAAAACACCAAAATGTGTTTTGGTATGCTCACTAAGATGAACAAATAAATAAATAAAAATACTGATCAACCTGACTTATAGACCATCCATGACAAGAGAGGTGGTGTCAGACAGGAGGAGACGTTACTAACTACCCATTCACCTGAACCATTTTATCTGCCAAACCATATGTTGATTTGTTGTTACATTTGGCAGTCAAAACTTTAACAACAAACAAATAATTTCTTGGTGGCTACAAACAGGGACAACCCGCATAAATCGGGGAATTCTTTAATGTCAGTGAAAACAGGGACATGTCAGGGAACTTAATCAAAAATAAGGGAAAAAAGTCAGGGAATTTAAATACCTGACTGATATCTGCAGCTAAACATTTAAAAAAAGGTGATAGATTTTGATTGTCGATGTTAACAAAATGCATTGCCTAGATATGACATTCTTATCATTAGATAGTTGTACAGGGTCTGTTTGGTAACACATTTACACTGGGACACATATTACTTAATTAAATAATAGAAAATGAACACGAACCCATTTGAATGTTGATGTTTGATAGCTTAGGACTTAAAAAAAATCCCATCCACTAAGAAAAACTGTATCAAGGTTAGGTCTGGAATTTTATTGTAATGCTTTCTGGAAAACCTGGAAAAGTCAGAGAATTATAATAAAAGTTTGGTAGCCACCTTAAATTTGTTTTAAATTACTAACCGTTTTCACATTTATTGAAACACAAAACTTGTGAAAAAACTGTTTGGATTTTGTTTGTGAAAGCGGTGTCTTTCGTTCACTTAAAAATGCTTTTCAAACGAAAGCTTCTTAAAAATGTGGCGTGCTCCTCTGAAATTATGATGATGAACCGGCCATATTAAGGGTGGCTGTGTTCTTACGCTGTTTACAAAATAAAAACGTTATTTTGTATGTCTCTCTGTCTCTAAGTTATACCAATTTTTTTTTTATTTTAGTGGTGGTGATACAACTGTGAAAAAATACAAATTTGATTAATTATTTCATGTAGTACAATATCTCTTGTTGCTACAACCTCTTAAAACAAAAACATAATAGGTTATTAATATAATTTCTTCTTTCACAAGTTCTGAAAAGGCCAGTTATGCTGTAATCCTTAGGGAAGTATTATTATTCTTATTTGATAACATTTTTTATTGATAATATAGGCTAGTATAAGTAAGCAAATAATGATTAATTTCCGATATTGATATTAGTTGATATTAGTCACTTTCAGTTAATGTTTGCAATAAAGAACCCTCTGCTAGCTGTCAGATACCGCCCTTCCAAACATGGATATGATTTCAAATGAAATTACCTAGAATTCATTTCAGAATTGACAGGGTGTCTACTGGGTTACTAAAGTCACGAAAAAGTTACTAATTGCAAACGAGGTCACGAAAGTCCCTGAAAAGTCAATTTTCAATATTTTGGTCATAAAGCCACGAAAATATTTTTGGTTGAAATTCTCACGCATCGTAACAACGCGAACGCTTCGAAAGTGACACCACCCACTACCCATGATGCCATGTGCTAGCCACAAGTTGCCTGATTGTTTTTACCAGGATGCCAAGGACAAGGTTAATGTTTGCCATCTAGTTAAAGTTTAATGTTGCGTTTGAGTGCATTATACCAATATACGCATTATATAATATTCAATTGTTTATCGAAGGAATTTTGTGGTCATAAAAGGTCACCAAAAAGTCGCTATATTGTTTACATTTGCATTGTAATGCAAGTACTTTCCTTTAAATTTTTTGGTTACAAACTTTATTTTAAATTTGCAATTATGAGTAATTTTTATTTATAATCTTATTTTGAAATTCATACTAAAAACAAAAGTAAGCTTACACAAGTGCAAAATTGTTTTAAAAACTATCTAATTTCCTCAATCCCTAGCAAACAATCTATTCCTGTGCTAAGGGAATTATTTAAGACTACCAGGATCTCAATGCTGTTAATTATCTTTGTATTTTGATCAGGGTAATGGAGCAGTCCAGAAGGGCATGCCCCACAAGATTTACCACGGAAAGACTGGCAGGGTGTTCAACGTCACTCCCCATGCTCTGGGTGTGATTGTCAACAAAAGACTGCGTGGAAAGATCATCCCAAAGAGGTACACCAAGCCATGGATCAGTTTTGAAATTATTAACTGAATGTCGCTTACAGTATTTTAAGGTATAGGCCCATAATTTATTTTTTGGGATGAAGCCTTGTATCCTTCAAATTCATGTATATATTCGAGATAGTTCTAGATTCGGAACTCAAATCCTGAAATAATTTTATTTTTTCAATTTTTCAAGTGAAATTGGTTTTAGAGTTCTCTATTGCTTATTGGTGGTTATGAACCAATTATTTTAAGATGAGCTTAACAACCAGACCCCAGACCAGTAATTTAACACAACTGAATGTATTAATGTTATAATGAATGGATAAGAAACCACATTTAGTTAAGTTTACTATTTCAAGCTCAATAGTTTCCCATCTTACCTCGCTAGTGAAATTAAATGCAGATAACTCAGACTGGTAGTAAGACTGGTAGTCAGATGCAATGCAAAAATCACACATACCTGTAATTAGTGTTTTGGTTGTGTATCTCAGATAAATTTGAGAGTTGTGTTGTTTGTGTTCTCAGGATCAATATTCGTATTGAGCATGTGATCCACTCAAAGTGTCGAGAGGACTTCATGAAGCGTGTCAAGGAGAACGAGCGACTCCTGGCAGAGGCCAAGGGCAACAAAATTAAGGTCAACCTTAAGAGACAGGTAATGGGGTCTTCTTAAATTTTTATTGGTAAAGTTTATTGTTTTTTTTTAGGATTTATTTTATGTAAAGTGATCTTACACTTTAGCTCAGTCGGTAGCGTGTGTCTCTCCTGAGCTAAGGGTCCCGGGTTCGATTGTTTGACATAGCTGAAAACTTTATCATTGGTGAAATGTGGGTTTACCCTTTCACATTAATAAATTAACCGCCTGGGACTGGATGTTGTGTTTGGTGTTTGTCCTGGTCTTAAGTGATATTATAAGGCAAATGAAGCTACGACAGGCTAGCAAGCCGGTGGAAAATATATAGCTTTAATAAATAACTTACCACAGGCTGGAAACAGTAATGGATGTAAAAAAATTAGTTTAAAGTGAAAATACAAATAAAATGGAGTAGAACTCCAAACACAATATAATAACTAAATAACCTAAACAAATCAGTTTGGTGGTTTTTATAATTAATTTTAAATTTGTTATTTTATTACATTTCTTCAAGAAAGCTCTCCCTGTGTAACTTACTAATAGTTTAAGGGGCCAATCTTACAATGCCTCGGTTAAACTTCGCGTTGTGTTTTACAATACTATTTTATAGTGATCAAATTACGAATAGGAATAAAGTAATGTGAATATTTAAAATAATTGAAATAAATGTGCATCAGTTAAAATAATAACAGCGTACTTTATAAAAATGTGGTGGGATTAATTGAACCAATATCTGTTTTAGGTATTCAAAAATATGTGAATAATTCATAGTTTAATATTTGAAGTTTGAATACAAATAGTTTGAAAATTTATAATTTGAAAATATTTGAATATTTGCACACCCCTAAAACTAATACAAATAATTGTTTTGATTACTTAAACACTGCTCTTTGTTCCAGCCTGCCCAACCCCGCCCGGCCCACATCGTTCTAGGAAAAGAAGATCCCATCTGGTTAGCGCCTATCCCATATGAGTTTGTCGCATAAAACTTTGTATACTATATTATTTTAATAAAATAATATAAAAATCTTGTTTTTATATTGAAGAATCACTGATATTTTGGAATACATCCCTTTGTTTCAACCCTCCTCCCCCGCTCTAATTTTTTAAAAATTGAATCTAGTTTTGATGTTGCTAATGTAACTTTCTTTGATGCGACCAACCTTGTACATCTAGGTTAGTGTTAACAAAACTGTGTTACACTATGTCCCATTGAGCTTTTGGGCCAGTTTTATAGTCAGATTTAGTACGCCTCAAGTGCGGCGCTATACTAAATACAAGACGTCACCTACCTTAAATTGAATGGAATGGGCCAGTTTCATATGCGAAACACCCATTCCATTTCGGTCTAGGTAAGTGTCGTCCTGTATTTAGTATCGACTCGCACTTTAGGCTCACTAAGTCTGACTATGAAACTGGGCTTTAATCATAGAAAATAGGGACGGGCCCTCAAATCCTCAAGGATATTCAAGTATTTGAGAAAATTTCGGATTCAAGACTCAAATCCTTAAAATATATATATATATTTATTTCAATGTTTCAAGTGAAATTCGTTTTAGAGCTCTAACGTTGTTTATTGGTGGTTCAGAACTTATTATAAAAGGTGAACTTAACAACCAGGCCCCAGACCAGTAATTTAACACTTAACTGAATGTATTATAAGAAAGAATGTTAATATTTAGTTAAGTCACTATTTGTAAGGTCAAGAGTTGGGGTACATGAGATAGTTGAGGGAGCAAGAATGAGAGGGTATTGACACGTAATGAGGACGGAAGGGGAGAGGAGGCCAAGAAGATTTATGGATATGTAGCATGTAGGGAAGAGACCGCAAGGGAAGATCAAGAAAGTGATGGGAGGAGCAGATAACAGTAAGAGTGCAGGAGGAAGAATGGTGGAATGACAGAGGGAGATGAAGGCATTTTACTAAACGGACCTGGCCACAGGCTGGAAACAGTTGATGATGACTATATTTTCTATTATATTTATATTTTCTTGTTATGTCCATAATTTTTTCCACGATTTGGGTTTGTAAAAAGTGGATTCAACCCAACGAATGTGTCTAGAAACAAATTAATTATTGCAGAGTTTGATCTGATGGACTTCAATAAGCCTTTCTTTTCCCGTCTCATGCCTCACTTTAGCTCGCCGACAAAGTTATGTACAAAAAACTTAGCATATGTTATTTATACTTTACAAGATATCCAGTTTTAGTTTCTTCTTTTTTAATGAAAACCTGGAAGTGGTACTTTTTTAAGCAATGGTTGTTAAAGGGGTTTGCAACTGAAGTTTGGGAAACACGTGAATTATAGAATGATGCGATTAAACCACACTGTCAAACGGTGACTGATTTCATGGCAAATTTAGCAGTTTGGTAACAAAGCCAAGGATTGTTGAATGTTTTCTTCAGTTTTATTAAGAAACTTTATATTATGTATTCACATCCAATGTCCTTTCCTGTGTTGGTCCTTTATGTTATACCTTTTTCATGTTCCTATCTATGTGTTCTATCATTCTTTACCATTTTCTCCCTTTTGTGGTTTTTTGGTTTCCTCTTTTAGGAAGTTGTGTTGCGCGTTTCACACTCCTCCCTGATGAGTTCCGATAGAATGAAACCTGGGTCGGGGGATTGGGCGGTGACGATTGATTTTCTTTAAGAGGCAACCATTACCTCTTTGCCCAATGGCAGCAATGTAAAGTGCGAACTGTGTTCTTTTCTTTGTGGGAGCCATATTGTGTTCGTCCCTTTTATATGTTTCTATCCACCTTTCCTGTACCTTCTTCCCAAATATATTACAATTGCCTCATATAGCGAAAAGAGGTTTTCCTTATAGAGATATGAAACTTTATAAACACTCAAAATAAAGAAGTACCATATTTATATGAATCTAAGACAACATTTTTCCCCAAATTTGTAGCTTTAAAATCTAAGGGTCGGCTTAAAATCACAGACTAAGGAATGGGTTAGGCCTACATCTAAGTAACATTTTACATTTTTATTTAATACTAATACAATAGTGCAGGGCTGCCTTTTTTTAACATATTTTATCCATTTTCGCACATCCTAGAAGTATAACACAAATGCGCATTGCCTATTACTCTCTCTTTCTACTTCCACCTTTCGCTCAGCAGCTCCCAACTAGAAACTGTGTTGGACGATGTCAATACCGATACTAAAGTTCCTAAACAGTTCCAGTTCCATCTGAACACTTCCACTTCCATCTTAACAGTTCCAGTTCCACAAGTATCAATAACAGAATTGACATTTGCATATTCCTTACCTATACCCTCACCCTTGGGTGGAGCAGATACAAAGCAATATTATCACACAACGTGGCTGGGCTGGATAGCAAGACACTGCTCAAGAGAAGGGTTGGAGGAATGGAGTGTGCTGGTTACATCATATGTGTAAACTGATTAAGCAGTAATGAATACTTATCCTTTAATATTATGATTTGCATTTGCACTTAGTTGACAGTAATATCATTGATTTACAAGTTAAGTTAAATTTAGAAGAAAAATTTAAATCTTAAATTATTAGTGATAATGGTGAAAACTAAAGTGGTGTGGGATAGAATCAAAACAGTAACTTTAATTGAATGTTTTGAAAGCTATCCCGAATTATGGAATGTCAGAGTTAAAGAATATCGAGATAGGGATAAAAAAGCAAAGGCACTGAAAAATATAGCTGAATCTTTGGAAATGGAATAGGCAGAAGTTAGTAGGAAATGGCATAATCTTCGGTGTCAAATGAACTCGGAAATAAGGAAAATGAAGAAAAAGAAAAGTGGTGATGGAGCAGATGACCTAGTGTGAAAAAGTAATTGGGAGTTCTATGGTAGTTTACATTTCATGGTTGGAAATCATGAATACAGTCAAAGCATTGGAAGTATGGTAAGTACATTGACAGTTGAATATTATAGTTATTCCATGAAGTTAAAATACCTGGAAGATGAGCTTCTTGACTCGCTATAATTTACCAGCACTATTTCTCTGCCAGGTGACCTGGTGGTCTAGGTGTGAGGTGTCAGACTTCTGTGTTGGGGTCCGGGGTTCCATCCTCGGTCCCGTCACAGATTTATCTGATCGCCAAACCCTTCCTTCACCTCTGACAAAATGTGTATTAATCACAACTTGTGAATGTGAGGAATGCCAGGCCTCCACCGTGAGCTCAGATTCCACGTTAAACTGTAGGTCCTCCATTTCATCTCAAAATCACCCAATCATTGCACATTAGCGTAAGCGCGTATAACCTGAACGGGTAGTAAGACGCAGGGCTAATAATAATAATATTTCTCTGGCATATTGTTTACTTAAATGAAATAAATATTATTTACTTCGTATAAATTGGCACTGCTAGATAATGTATTCAAAGTTTCTTACTCCAACCCTATTATAATCCTTGCCTCATGTAGTTTTTTAAAATCATTTGGTGTTGTTTGGGGTATTATCATTATTTGTATATTAAGTCTTGAAATAATATATTTATCTAAAAGGAAATACCTGTAGCTAGCATGGCCATTCTGTATAGTTACCGATACTGAAGTGTTAGTTTTTACTAAAATAGTTGTTGGAATAAGCCCCTAATAATTTATACATAATAATAATTTGTTTCAATTATATGTTTTAACTACTTGAGTAAATTAAATACATTGTATGCATTGGAAAATTGTACAGGACCACCCTATAATATAGCAAAAATCACATGTAATTCCACTAGACCACCGAGGACGGGGAGATCGAGGTTCGAATCTCGGTCGGGTGAACTGGGGGTGGTTTTTCCTAAATGGTTTTCCACTCTCCCTCCACGCAAATGCGGGTTCACTTCCTCTAAATTCAACCGTCCCAATTCCTAATCCATTAGTGTAATTAGTACTTAAGCGTATAACCCGAACGGGTAGTAAGACGCGGTGCTAAAAAAAAAAATTCCACTATACGTATGCGGATCAGTCCTTTTAACCAACACAAAACTACTGTATTTTGCAATTTTCTGTGTATTTTCTTGCATAAAAAAATTACAGTTCAACTTTTTCCTGTTGTACCAATAAATGTTTACCAGCAAATACGTTCAAATTATCCTATTGAAACTATAATATTACATAAAAAATAAACATATTATTCACTAAGAAGCTATTTCACAGGACAAATTAGTATAACAAAATATACAATGGTTTTATAAGATTATTTCCTAGACACTTATATATATTGTGTTTATACTGCCATGTAACTTCTCCTTCTTTAAACATGAAGTATTCTCTAAACTGTTCCCAGAACCCTTTGGCAGTTCTATCTGCATTTCTGACAAATGACCGTCCTAGGTCGGGACCATCCTGATTTTAAGGGTTGCGTCCCGAATAGCGACCAAAATGTCACGAATTGTCTGACTGATGAAAAAGTTTCTACAGTAAAGTAAAAATATTGAAATTGTTACATTTATAGTATTTTACTTTTATTGATAGTATCTGAATAAACTTCGTGTTTTTTTGCCTTTGTACCGGTGGCGGTAATGGAGGGGCGGTCGGCCCACCCCTCCTCTTCACAACCTTTCAAGGTCGCGTGAGCTTCCGTTTTCATTTGTATACTGAGTAATGATAGTCAGTGACTATGTGCTTTTCTATTCGCTTCATCGTATTGTTTTTTTTTTCATTTTGTGCAGTGATTGGCATATCCTTTTTTCTACCAAAATAAAAGTTTATGAGGTTGTGGAAAAGTTCAGTCCGCTTCAATGTGTGCAGGTTGAAAAGGAGACAATTGCCATATCGAACACAGTTGAATTTTTAAACGTGTTCAACAAGTTTTAACCATCTTCAACCTGTGAGTCCAGTTGAAACTGATACAAACTAGTTGAACATAGTTGCATCCATTATGGAACTAACTGGAATCAACCGGTTTCAACCTGGAAAATTGTTGGTTGGACTTCAACCAGTTTCAACCGGAATTTTCAGCAGGGCAAGTTATTTTTATGTGTGCAAAACGAGATAGCAACCGTAAAATAGTACGATTGTTCTTGAAATCCCTTGGCAAGAATCTCGCTATTCCTTTTATGCAAAGGAGATTAGATGGCGCCATTCCCACTGACCTGCGAATTGTAATTGACCATGGTAAATTCAAAGAAGAAAACGTCAACAAACAACAGAAGGACCACCATGAAAAATGCCCGGTGTAGCCCGTGATAGGAAGCTAAAAAGCTTTTCTACAAAGTGCAAAAAACCCATATGTCCAGAACATAAAAATGAAATTTGTTTGAAATGTGTAGAATAAGATGATATGATATTGAGTAAAAAAAAAGAATATTCCATGTTGTTTTAAGTAGTTTACAGTAAAAGTATTCAATTTCATTTTATATTATAATTATATTTATCCTAAATTCATTGTGGTGATATTGTATTATTATTAATATTATGTAATTGAATGAGAAAGCATAGATATTTTATAACTAATTTAAATAAAAGTTTGATTTAGGTAGCTCATTTTAATAAAACTTTAATTTGTGTATTTCCTTTGGGGTGAATACGCGTTGCTTAAGTGCTAATAGCTGCTAAAATAAGTTAAGTGGTCCCGGGTTAAGATGCTTCATGGTTGAGAACACTGATTCACATGTGTAAGTTGATGCACAGTAGGAGCACAGTAGGAGTGGAGTTTCGAGGAGTACTTTCTCAACAATGTACAAGAGTTTTTATCTGTCAAGTTACAAAATTTATCTTCACTGCAATGAGATTTTAGAATGATGTCATTTTGTAAGGTTATTATTTCCATTTCAAGAGCTTCTGTATCTTTAATTCGTAAGTTTCTTGAAATACAAGGAGTCATCTCACTAACATCAATAGTGGCAAAAGGTTTAGAAAAAAATGTCACTACTGGTTCCAGTATAGAGAAGTCTTTGAATCTTTCAAGGTGAGTAATGAATGGCGAAGTGTGTAAATTTACTTCATCCATACTTGGCATCATAATTTTCAAGTTTGGGAACTAAGAGAGATTTTCTTGCAAAGTGAACTTTCCACAATTCAAGTTTATATTTAAAAGCATCCACTACACTTATTATTTTTGCAATATGATGGTCCTTATCTTGCAGTTGTAGGTTAAGTTCACCCCAGGTCCATAAGCCACACATCACCATCCAGTTCTGGGTACTGTTCCTTTCTTGAAATTAAGAAACAGTTTTATTTCATCAAGAACACTTATAAATCTTGCTAACACTTTGCCTCTACTAAGCCTCCTAACTTCTGCATGTAGGACCAAGTCAGTATAATCATCGCCTTCGTCTTCCAACATTGCCTTAAACAACCTGTGCTGTTCTTGAAGGCATTATAAATGTCCTCGCCCCTAGTTCGTCCTTTCAGTGGAACTACTTTAAGATACTCTTCTTTGACAGAAAAGTCGCTAAACACTATTTTCACTATTAGTAATAACTAGTGCTGTAACTGAAATATCCGTCGATTAATCTATTTGCAGAGAGTAAAATTTACAGCTTTGTAAATCATGTTTCAATGCAACTCCATATCTTCCGATATATTTTCCATCCTCCTTGTCACCGTTCTTGATGATAGCTGCACTTTGTTGACACCAGAAATAATTTCAGCTTTAATGCTAAAACCATCAAACAGTTACTCCGAAGCAGCAATCATGGCTTCTTTAACTATTTCGCCATTTTCAAATGATTTTTTTCGTTTCAATTATACATGAGAAAATTCAAGGAAGCATTTGTTGAATTTGTTGATTGCTTGTTTTGTGTGTTAAAAACTGACTGTTGAGCTTTCAACTTTGCCTTCAAATCACTTACTCTTCTTTTTCTAGTTTCTGAATCCACAGGAAAACTTTTGTTAAGAGAGTTGTGAACTGTGTTAAAGTGTCTCTTGAAGTTGCTTTTCTTGAGAACAGATAAACTGGCACTACAAAGTAAACACACACACAGAACTTCTGCTCCCATTCATTATTAACGTAGTAAGTTCTTTCTTTGCCTCTTATTACTCATTGTTAAAATCGCACCACATTAAAACAGAACTGTACTGTTCGCCCTCACGACCTTCAATCTAACTCATAACATACACACCCAATGCTATCTCCCACTAGTTCCCCTCTAGCACCAGGAACACTAATGTTAGACCTCACCTGGAGTAGGCTACAACTAGGGACCTCAGGGCCAATATTCGACCTCCCCACTCACTCCATCGTGGAGGTAGTCCAACAATATTATATGTTCAAGGATAAACACACATTTAAAAAAAAGTTTATTAAGTTTTGAAAAGTCTTTTTTTTTTCTGTGCACAACGTGTTACTATTAGACCGAGCTGTTCTTAAATTCGCACTAGTAAAATAGGCACGAGGAAAGTATAACCCAGAGGAAATGTACCCGATTTTGCGCGGAGGGAGAGTGGGAAGCGGTTTAAAATAAAACAACCTCAGCACACTACAACGAAATTCAAACCCCCAATCTTAAGTTTCATGTTTTGAGAAACAAAGACTTTTTAAATTAATTTCTATGAGCGAGAGTGAAAGGGCCTACCAATTTTGCTAGGAAAAGTATTTTCGCATACCTTCCCGGGTTCTTTTACACACCACAATCGACTTGGGACCGACTGTTTTACTTCCCCTCCGAAGGAAGTTGTGCAACAGATTTTTATCACTCAAGAAAATCCGTCGAGCCCATGAACACTAAGTTAAGACTTACAACAAATGTTCAGTTGTCAGTGAGCTGGATCACGTATGTAGACATATGTTTTATATGAGCTAGACAATGTAGCAAGATATTTTGTTTGTGCTAATTTGAAAGTGACAAAAACTCTTAAGAACCATAAATGTTACCAAACTTGTTGATAGTACTTATGATAGTACTCCTGATAGTACTTATGTAGCTACTGTATATCTACTTTAGTCAACCTGAATGATCTTGGGGTAAAGTGTTCTCTTAAGGAACCGATGTTCGTGGGTTCAAGCCCAGCCGGGATCGACGAATTTTTCTTGGGCGATAAAAATTCGTAACACAACTTAAAGTAAAGACGTCAGTATCATGTTTGTTGTGGCATTTACAAAAAAAGAACCTTGGAATGTATGTGAAAATACCATCCCAGCAAAATTGGCAAGCCCTTTCGCTCTCGCTCATAGAAATTCAGTGTGGATGGCAACGGGGAACCATCACATTTTCTTAACTCCTCTAGTACTGAGTGCATGCCCAGCTGCTGATGGTTAGAAATCACATCAAACCAGCCTTCGGGTTGTTGACTTGAGAATAATCTATTTTTAACTTGGGATCATTTTACTTGAGTTAAGAACATTGTTAAAATAATTGTTATCAATGAATATGTATTCGAGGAATCCCTGGCTATAGCTTGTTATGCTTACAGTGTAAAAAGGGGGACCTTCACTCCAAGCCTTGTGGATGTTGAACTTATGTACTGTCAATGATAGTAGCAAAATTATCGTTAATACTTTTAGTCATGACAGCATTCATCATATACTCTATAGCTGTACCACATCTTATTACCCATCCGGGATATCTGCATGCTTACACTAAATAAATTGATATGCAGAAAGTATAATTTAGATTAAATGTAACCGCATTTGCAAGGACGGAGAAACCACCATTTCATCTGGCTGGAATTAAAGCCCCATCCTCCCCGTCGCCACCAAATAGGAAAGCTTGACGTTTATTCCGTGTGCCCACCGATACGAGATATATAATCTCCAACTTACTTAGCAAAGATACCATTTCTATTTGAGTATTTCACGTGTATATCTGCTTAAAATAAACGTTAAAACGCAATATTATTGATGCATATTTTTCTAAACATCCCTACCAATTTCTTAGTGCAGATTTGTGTCGATCTCTCAATATTCACTCCTTGTCCTTGGTTCGAACAAGGCCATTACTCTTAAACCTGTGTGAAGTTCGCGAATTCCAGATTTCCTTGGGCTCCCAATGCTAAACAGACTGGACCCTGGGCTCATCAATTAAGACCTCAGACTTGGTCGAGAGCGTTGTATGTTTGTATACAGACACTGACTTATCCCACTACACCCCCCTAGTCGGAAAGCAGCCCAAGCACGAGATGTTCAAACTTGATGATCAGTGTCATCCGATGAGCTGTAATAAATAAACCTAATATTAGTTTTAAATTAATCTACCCTCCATCCTGGGGGTGCGATTGCTGTGATCACAATACCATACAACTTAAAGGGGTGGAAGGAGTAGGGCTTAAAGAATTGTGCCAGCATTCGCTTGACACATACAAGTGAGCACGCGGGCGAAGGTGTTAACCTCGTCTGTGGTCTGGTTTGGCGTTGATGGGAAGGTTGGTTCAATTCCTGGTCAGGTCTACTGAGGGTAATTTTTTTAAATTGTTTCCCACACTCTTTTCAGGTAAGTGTAAGTGCACTTACTCTAAATTATACCTATAGTATGATTTTGGTAGGAAGAACAGTAGAAGTTAGTTACTAAAGTTACTAAAACAATGTTAATATATTCATACATAAAGTCATGTCATCTGCAGATGTTACTTTTGATAGATATTATCAATACCTATAAAATAAAACAAATAATATAATAAAATGTTATCAATGTTGGCCGCAAAGAAATATGTTTTGATTTTCTCTACTGTTCTTCCAACCAAAATCAGGGTACCTTAACCCTGTCAGTGTTAAAGTTCTAACATCCCGGACGGCTTGTAAGACGTAGAATACGGAAATATACTAGCGCTTTTTATGAATCCTATACTGATATAAGAATGACGAGAAAGGCAAAATTTAGATGAAATGTACTTTCATTTACATATAGAGAGTGGAAAACAACTAAGGAATAACAATACCCTCGTAATACCCGGACAAGATCCAAGCCCCAAACTCCCGTCACCAGCAAACCAGACTAGATAACAATACCCTCGTAATACCCGGACAGGATCCAAGCCCCAACCTCCCGTCACCAGCAAACCAGACTAGATAACAATACCCTCGTAATACCCGGACAAGATCCAAGCCCCAAACTCCCGTCACCAGCAAACCAGATTAAATGATATTGACGTTTAATCCGCACGTGCAGCGATGCGTCCATTAATGTTGTTATATCTAGAGAGATTATCCTCCAAACACTTTTCAAATACAAAGTAAAAGCAACGTTTAGACGTTTTCCTTGCAAATATTTGGGAGAATGTTTTACCAAATAAGGAGCGATGATCCTTGGTTGTGTATAGCAACATAACATACGACAGCAATATAATAGACACGAACATAGGGCGGGAAACAACCTTCACGTTAACCTCCCCCTTGGTGTAGTGGTCGGTAGACCTGGCTAGGAGGTCCCGGGTTTGATTCCCTGCTGGTACCATGGATAATATTAGTTAATTAGTCTTAAGTTATGTTTAATAGTTGCCACTGGTTCCACTCCCTCACACTCAATATCCCCATCACCTCATCTCATCGGGACATGGAAAGAGCCTCCACGGAAAGAATATACAATTAGAACATTCGGGCGCCCCCTGGAAAACGGTAGGGGCCTACATTAGTAATGGCTAATTTCCACAAACTGGGCTACGAGTCCTCTTGTAAAGAATAGAAATTGAAAGATTCAAACTTTAAATATGGAGTTTTAACTAACAAAATTAAATGTTCTTGAGCCTATTAAAAATACACCAATGTGTAAGCATATTAGATTATTTTGATTTTACTTGTCTAATTTGAGCCCTTTTATCTTTTTTTTTTGACCCGCCTCGGTGGCGTAGTTGGTTAACGCGCCAGGCGTGTTGAGCTAAATCACCGAGGACGGGGAAGATCGAGGTTCGAATCTCGGTCGGGTGAACTGGGGGGTGGTTTTCCCTAAATGGTTTTCCACTCACACTCCACGCAAATGCGGGTTCACTTCCTATAAATTCAACTTTCCCAATACCTAATCCATTAGTGTAATTAGTACTTAAGCGTATAACCCGAACGGTTAGTAAGACGCGGTGCTAAATAATAAAAAAAATTAAAAAATCTATTTATTTTTTTGTTGGAATCCCTCTTGACTTGACATTAGATTCTCAGAATGAATATTGAAATACTACGGTGACTCAAACCTAAACGCTGAGGAGTGCACCAAATTCATTGATTTAAAAACCAGGGGTTCCCAAACTGTCGTGAGTGTACCACCAGCGGTACCTACAATTATTATTCCCGGCGGTACATCATGAGAAGCCAAACGAAACAATCTCAAGTCGGAAAAAGAAAAGGCCTCATCGAATAATATAAATATATTCAGACCAAGAATAACCAGTAGTAGGAGGGGTAAAGTGGCAACACTGAATCGAGCTCAAACAGACGGGGCAGTGTTTTTTATTAGCACCCCGTCTTACTACCCGTTCGGCTTATACACTTATGAACTGATCACTCTTATAGTTGTAGGGATTAAGGAGATTGAATTAAAAGAAATGTACTTACATTTATGTGGAAAACCATTTAGTAGAAACCACCCTCAGTACACCCGACCTAGATTCGAACCCTAATCTCCCCGTCATCATCAGGCTGATCAAACATGGGAGAGTGACGCCTTATATCATTCGGCCACTGAAGTGGGTCTATATATGTAAAATAACCTATGTGTTATAATCTACAGCCGTTAAATAACACTTCTTTGAAAAACCTATCAATTAAAAAATTACCTCCAAATGTGAAGGAAATGTTAATAGATAGATAGATCAGTCTGTAGTCCATCTGACTAATGAGCCAAGGGACCTGAGTTCAATTCTTGGTATGGTCAAAGGTCAAGTTAAGTTGGTATGTCGTGTGTTAACAAACATAGTTGATACGAGAAGTACAAGTTAGATAAACAAGTGAAAAATAAAATGTGTATTACAAATGGGGATATCCTTGAATATCCAGACGTAGCCCGATGTCAAATAAAACACAAATGTAAAGGTAGAGGTTAGTACAAAATGTGGTCGTAATCAATACAATTGCTCAACAAATAGAGTCAAATATCCGACATTCACATTTTTTTTAAATTTCTTAGTGAATGAATAAAAGGTTAATGCCCCGATATAGGTTCGTGGTCGAGGTCTTAATTTAAGTGACTATTTAGTTTAACTTTTACAGGATCTTCTCCGGAGAAGCTTATTTACTTCGCTGCCTCAACCGTGCTCCAGAGAATTGAGATTCAGGTGCTGATAAATGACCTCCTAAAGAGGTTAAGTTGAACTTTTGTCTTCACTTGGATTGAAAACAGATGAAATACAAATAATTTGTACTGTAGTGTGGTCCCAGGTGTTGTAATGGTATGGAATTATACATCTCAATAATTTATTATTCACATCTATATTCAAAATTACGATATTATAAATGCGAGCGGGTAGTAAGATTTATTTGTGTTAAGTTGTTAAGTTGCAAGGCATGGCGACATCTTTCTACGTCTCTGTTTGAAAAGCCAACTCAGTTTTGTAAACAGAAACGCACCTGGATGACCACACCTTCTTTTTCTTTTGGCAAGTTTCGAGAAGGAAATGTCGATAGATATACCTCTTCAAGGTACGCATCTCTTCACTTGCCTTCCTAACGAGGAGCCGTGTAGGTTGAGTCTATGACATATTAATCTATATTCTAAATTTCACGTGTCGGGAATTATCATGCATATAACGCAATAGTCGGGCTTTTATTAAAATCTACAACGTGTGCGATATCTATCAAAAAACTGTTTATCTACTAAAAATAAAAAACTATAAGACATCAGAACTTTTGTTTTCCCTTTTAATTATTATAGTACAGAATAACAAACTTGAAACCAATTCAATAATTATATAAAAACTAGCGGACCCGACAGACGTTGTCCTGCCCGAACGTTGGCCTTTCGTTTGGTTGGCATAATTGATTTCGATAATAAAACAAATACTATATGATAATCACAATTACAAATTTACAATGAACTCCAATTAGTGCGTAACACAAATATTACAAATTCAGTGTTTGTCAAGACAACATACAAAATAAAACAACTTTTCATTTTTGGCATTTCGCCCACAACTCCACAAATATCAGCTCTATCGAAAAACAAACATAAATATGAATTATTCTCAGAATTTCAATTATTCATGAACTTTTCAGAAGGTTTTAACGGTCAATAATTGATGAACTTATGATTTTTTTAACGGTCAATTATTAATATTATATTCATTACTATAAATATTGGGGGGTAGTGGTGGTGGGGTCAAATTTTGAGGTTATATGTTCTGATATGCAAAAAAGCTTTCAAAAAAATTCCCTAAAAAATAAAAAAAAAATCCTAGAACCCGATTGCAGCGCTACCTACCGGGTCCAATTGTGAATCTAAACCATCCACGGACCCATTCAAACACACACAAAAAAGTCATCAAAATCGGTCCAGCCGTTTAGGAGGAGTTCAGTGACATACACACGTACAGAAGAATTTTATATTATATTAAGATAAGATAAGATAAGATAAAATATCACACTAATTGTGGCGAACAAACAAATAGTATATCAGGCTAGCTATTATATACGTTACAGGGTAAAGAGCCCCACTTCCACAAACATCCTGTAAATACAAAAATCATCCTTATACTGAGTAGCTTGAATGTAAATATGTAAACAAACCACATATTAGGCTAAGGTTTAAATCCTGGTCTCAAACAAGGAAAGAGAATGACATTTCTTTTTTGTTGTTCTTGGCTGGCAAACGATGATGAACGAGGTCTTGTCACCCCGAATAAATTGAAACCGAGGCCGGCGGAACAATGAAGTGTGACAGAAGCAAATCAATTTATATTAAGGTCAGGAACACTTCCAAGAGAACGGCGAAATTGAACCAAAAAGAGAAAAATGTTGGTCTCAATGTGAAAGAACTAGCCAAAGTGTGAAAAACTAACTTGCGGTAAGGTGCTTCAGTGAAGTATTTCTTTACCGGCTCCCACTGAGCCATTGTTTCAGATACATTTTCATAAGAAAAGCCTTTTAGAAAAATACAAACATACTTTCTTGCGGTCAACAATGATAACATTTTACTATATTAGTTGTGTTATTTTATAGGTATTGATAATACTCTTTGTCACTTTTGATATGTAATATATGTCCATTCCATTCTGGTCTAGGTAGGTGTCGTCTTGTATTTAGTATAGCCCCGAACTTGAGACTAAGGGGGCGGCCAGACTGAGCGAGTGATAGACTAAAATATAAAATAGAACACATTGGTTGTAATGAGAGGTGGCCAGACTGGAGCGACTGAGCGCGCACGCTTGAAAGATAGAACTGGTTCTACTTTTCAAGCGCGCGCGCTCGACCCGGTACAGTCTAGTTTACAGGCGCTAGGAAGTATTATTGTATGTTGGTTCATTAAGTGCTAGGAAAACTTCTCATTTTGACATTTTTATTATTATCGATAGGTTTAGCACACTTGCTACTAACGGCCTAATTTAATTGGTAAGATCATAAACCATACCTATATATATATGTAAAACTGATATGTTAAAATACTTCAATATTATCAAATTAGGCCTTTACAAATAAGATTTACCATTATCGTGGAGAGAGGATGAGAAAACCACAACAATAAATCACTTGTTAAAACCCCCCTCAGTTCACTGAGCCAAGATTCGGAGCCTCCTCGTCAACAACTAACGAGAGCTATTTGCTAATCACGCACTCGCCAATCTGGCCACCCAGTCGCTTGCGCGCTCGCTCGCTTGTCAGTCTGGCCGAACCCTTACTCACAGTCAGTCTATGAAACTGGCCCTTCATCTTTCAAGTTGTGTCCTAATGGAAGCAAGCAAGACAGGCGTACTACATTTCATGATAAACAAAGTGTACGAATAGGGTTGCCAAATATTCAACGGTGTGATTTGCTTTTGCAAAACTTATAATAATAATAATAATAATAATGTTGGTTTTGAAACACGTAATCAATGTAGGCCCACAAGTTTTTAACTAACTTGAGATGATTTTAAGTTGAATCGAGTAGTAATGTTACGTATCGGTAACGGAAATTTTCATAATCAATAGGCTAGGAAGATGAAAGTAGATTTCAAGGCACTTCATCATAAATCCCTATGAAGGGAACATGGAACGCGAATTATTTACTTTCGACAGTGATTTACGGAGCTATATACAATTATTTTCATCGTTATTTTTTTTTTTTAAACTGAGAGCTTATGAATCAAGAATATGCCCAAAAATTTCAAAAAATATTCAAAGGGGAAGCCATTATTTCAGAAAACGGCCATTTCTTTCTACAGCAATTTAACTTTCTTTATTTAAATAAGAGAATTTACTTTAATCAAAGCTACAAATGGTTGATATAGAAGTCACAATATACTGTATATAATGTACTATAATATAATTTACGTCAGTTGGTTGATGAATGGACAGTATTAATACAATGTTACCGATGTCATACAAAAAATGATTAAGGTTAATGAGGTTTCTAAGAATTGAGGTGTAGATTTGTATGAAAATCATGAAAAATCGGAACTTTACACCCTCTGACTTGGACACGCGATAAATTTGACTAGGACTCCCTTCTTTTATCTAAGTAAGTGCGGGGCCCCCCCAAATCGCTGGGCCCTGTGCGGCCGCAACGTTCTCGCACCTCGGACATAGGCTGATCTAGGGAGTCTAATTTGGGGGTTCCGGTCGAGTTGTGAGAAAGACTGGGATTGCAGAGGTGACATTTAAACCCTCGGAAGAAAGTGCAGTATTTTGATTGTATTAAGAAGAAAGAACAAACAAGCGTAATTCTTTCAAAATTAATTCTGGCTAGTTTAACTAAGTTTAGATTTAATAACATTTATTTAGGCCTGAATTAGAACAACTATAGTAAATTAAACATTGACTTAAGTATTATTATAAAGTTTTATTTTTAAATATTTTAAGCTCTTTTTTTTCTGAAATTTTTGGGGCCATCCACCAATTCACAAATGAAAATATAGCAATTAATTTATTAGTAAAGTTAATTTATTACACGTTTCTATGGCATAATAATATACATCAGTTAAAATAATCTTCAGAATAAACTACTTGTTATCCATTTTGCTGAGCAAAGCACACTTAGTCAGGTTTCATGGTGATGGGAAGACTTGGGTTCAAATCCCAGCTGAGTGTTTTGCGAGTGATTTTATTAATGCTCTCCCACTCCACCGCTACTCAAAATCGGGTAAATTTACCCTCAATTCTAGCTTCCTCACTGCTACCACAATAGTGCGGGTATTATATTATGTGGATAGCCCGAACAAGCAGTAAAACAATATTCAAAATATAAATCTGTTGTTTCCTCTGGATAATAGATTCTCACCCCGTTCTAGGCTCGGGGCACACTTGTAGGAATTTTCGCAAGAGTTTGGTTTTCACATTTAAAAAAATATTTTCCGTCAAAAGTATAGTTAAATCAGAGTAGCATATTAAACAATTAACAGTGTTTTAATTTTGTAGTTATTTAAAATAGAAACAAGCATTTTTACTTAATCACTTACTGAGTTAATTGAAAGAAATATATATAACAACACTGAATGAAATACATAAATACAGTTATAGAGTAAAATATCTTTGGAAATCAATAAACTAGCACATTAGCCACAATATGAGATCACTAAAAAATTAATAATAACACAAAAAATGAACCATATGTAACCATCAAAAGAGAAACAATTATTATCTCACATCTTGTGCCGTGACACGTGAAATTCAGAGAAACACTAAAAGACAAAACTTACTTCTAGTCTTTTTTATTTTCAATATTTTGTAGTACATAATATAATTATTTTCTTTATTATATTTTCCTCACATTTCCTCCTCTCAAAATCTTGAGGCACCCCTAAGTGCCACGGCACACCGGCTGAGAATCCATACTCTAAATGGATTAAAGGTGATAACTTTATCAATATAATTTAATTAAATGACCGCTTTATAATATGTTTCTTGCTGGCGCTCATTGTGGATGTTGTTATTTAAAACGAGCAAGAGACTTTATTGCTAGTGATTAAGTCGGGGCATGAATCCCGACAGTAGAAAGACGTGACCATTTTAAAAGTGTTACTAGGTAGTAGGTACCTAAGCCTATAAAGAAGGTATCAGCAATATGCCATAAGATTATTTCAATGTTGATGTTAATGTTTTATTTCGTAATAAAATGTTCTCCATTGTTGATTTCAGAATAGATTGTCCTCTATTTTAATTTTTGAATGTAGTAGCCCTAACTGAAGGTGTTTAGTTGGTATGCAAGAACGAAGCTGAGTGGGTCATTAGTGTGAGTGGAGCGGTAGTGGTATTAATTTACTGGCCAAGCACGGTGATTTGTCTAAGAAATGACGTCATAATGAGAGTGGCGGAGAAGTGCAGTCCCGAGCACACTACTGCGGCACTACTGGACCATTCACATTATTTGGTCAATACTAAAACTAATCCTTTCATTCTATTGTGACAGTTTTGGAAATAATACAATCTGTTTGCAGTCTAACATTTTGTTTGCTATAAGTTATAAGTTACACTTTGTGAAAACAATATTTTGATGGGAGCGAACTATGTATGGTGCTTTTCAGATTTAAATAATTGTATACTATTCGTAATTATATGGGTCAATATTTTACACATGACTAGACTTTAACAGAATTTAACTAACTGCATTTGTTAGGTTAGATTAGTTAAAGATAATATAGGTTGATTGAAAATAGTTTTGAATACTAACAAATGTTCCTAATGTGACATTAAGAGGAAACGTGCCAGATTTTACCCGAAGAAAAGGCAGAAAATCAATCCCTGGGGATACCACCCCCGCCCCCCAGTGCACGCTTCCGGAATTAAAACTGAGTCAGGCCCCCCCAAATGGGGAGGGATGGCCGGTACCATGGGGGGCCCACCTGGGTTGGTGTGTGTAATTATTATACTCTCAGATTTTAAAACTTTTTCCCTAACACTATAGTCTACATACTTGAACCTAATTTCGTGAAAAATTGACTGTTTATTCTTTTGAAGCAAATTATATGTACTTTAGAAAATAACTCATACATCTACAACCTTCCAATTATAAAAATAAATTATTGTAAGATAATGTTGATGATAGTCACGCCATCACTCTCAAGCCAGGCAGGTTTATATTAAAGGTTGAAATGTTTAAAATTAGTGGCGAAACCCGAACAAAACATCAGGATAATACTCTATTAGATATTCTGGACTTAAAAAATCCTGGCACATGGCCTAATGTTTTTAATGACGCATTCCGGCAACAAATTGTGTCGTATTCTTATAAATATGAAGAATTTGTGAAGTAATCTAATAAAAGTTCCAAAAGATGTTACTGGAAAACCATATTCTGATTAATTACTTAGGTAAAATCTATTTACAACAGAGAAAAATATTCTCGTGATAGACTAGTTTGGAGTACTTTTAGAAACACTTCACTGTCTTTAATGTATTTTGTTCCAAGAAAACACTCCTGCGCCTTTTGTTAATCTCATTAATTTAACAAAAAGGAAGAATTTTCTCCAAGTAAGTCCCCATGGAAAAAGTTGTATAATCGGTTGCCTGCTCATGAAAACAGCGCCAAGCATAGAAATCGTTATAACTGGAAATCATTGCGACAGTCCTTAATCTGAAAGGAATAGATAGTGAGCACCAAAAACAGATTTCATGTAAATCTAATAATTGGAAAGCGATTTGGCGAAGGCTACTAGATGTTACGTTATTCTTAGTATCAAGAGGTTTGCCTTTCAAAGGGGATAGCACAGAGATTGGAGATGTTCGTAACGGAATTTATTTGGGAGCTTGAGAATTGTTAGGAAAATATGAGATAACTCGTGAACATTTGGCTAAAGTGAAGCACCTTCAACTACAAGGGAAAAGTATGAAAAGTCATGCACATTATTTATCCTAGATGACTCAAAATGAATTTATTTCTCTCTGTGGTGAAAAGGTTTTGAACGCCAATATAGAAGAAAAACAAGAGGCTATTTACTATGGATTAATAATTGATGCAATACCTGATGTTTCTCACTAATAACAACATGTTTTTATTCTAAGATATGTTTCCAAGAATAAATAAACAAGCTAATCCGAAATTTTGCGAACGATTCGTCGAATTCTTAGACTTTGATGCAAAAACTGGTGAAGATATTATTACCGAAATACTTTCAGCACTTGAGAGAGATCGAATCCCACTTGAAGACTGTTGGGTGCAAGGCCACAACAATGATGCTAACATGTGTGGTGAAGTGAAGAGTTAAAACGAGAATTTGATAAAAATAACCAAGCACTTTTTTTCCATGTGGTGCGCATTAATTAAATCGTGTTGGTGTCAATGCTGCTAAAATATGCCCAGAAGTTGTGATATCTTTCGGCAAAGTTGAAAGTATGACTGTTTTTCTTCACATAGTCCTACAAGAAGGGACATTTTTAAAAAAACTACCATATCTTTAAAAAAAAATCTGAAACTCAATGGAGTGAGCGTGTAGAAGCTGTTCTCCCCAAAGCGAAGCAATACCCAGGGATACTCAAAGCACTAGAATTGCGTACTGCAAGAAATGTCAACAATCTTACAAACAAAAATATACAGCACTGTTGTGGACTTGAAGAACTATTTTTCTTATTTTGAGGGACTTATTAAGGTAGTATTTTGGCATAAATTTCAGCCTTTATTTAATGAATGAAGTGTTATTATTCAAGCTCAAGGAATATCTCTTGATCTCATAAAATACCTACAGCAGGAAATGCAAAAGTTGAGAGATTTTTGGGCAAATATTCTACAAGAGTCACATTTAGTCACACAAGAAATGGAAATGCCACCAATTTGGATGACATGCAGTGGACCTAATTTCACAAGACCTAAAGTTTAGGAGCTATGACTTTAGGTCTTATAAAATTAAGTATTGTGCCTTTATGTCCACTGTTTGTTTGAACAGTTAAGGATATTTTAAAGCAATCTATGAAAAATAAATTTTAGGTCCAGTGATTTTAGGTCTAGTAAAGTTAGGAGCTATAAAATTAGGTGCTGTGAAGTTAGTTCTTATGACATTTAGGTCTTGTGCCGTTAGATCTTGTGCCGTTAGGTCTTGTGCCGTTAGGTCTTGTGCCGTTAGGTCTTGTGCCGTTAGGTCTTGTGCCGTTAGGTCTTG
>CABFWB010002173.1:0-52517 GCA_902151455.1 Timema bartmani
TTCACTTTGGTTTTATCATCTATCTCCACACGCTACTGTGAGAGCACTTTTTCGTATCAAATCCTTCCTCGTCCCTAGTACATTTTTTGTTCAATACTGTTGTTTAAAAAAAATTATAGTTTTTTTCCCCAAAACGTAACAAAGGCTTATTTTTAAACCAAAACTGTTTTATTAAAAATCCATAAGACATTAAATGTAAGAATAATATTTGTTCACTTAACTTAATAATAAAATAGGGTACTGAAATATTTGTTTTAAATTTTTTCAATTAAATGGTTGGATTTTTTTTTTCAAAAATACAAGTTTTATGTTACAATAATTAATACTTGAACACGCTAAACAAAATTAAATCCTGTATTATTTTCATGCATATATGTCCTAAAAATAAAATGCTCAGATAGTTACACTTTTTGTCTGAGATTTTTGAGCTACGTGCTTTAATACAAATTATGTAAAATGTAAGGCAAGGCATAGTGATTTCTTAGATTTAACCAATTTTTTTATAACACCACCATTATATTCAATTAACAAAATATATATACTGGTTATAGGAAAATAACTATTTAATGAAAGCATGTAATAAATTTCTGTGATTTTGGTGATTGATGATCAATGACCAAAAACACAAAACATCATTTAGGGATAGCAAATTTGGCTTTATTTTTTTCTACTGTCAGAAATGTTCATATAAACAATTTATAGGCTTTTGATTTAGTAGTTTTAAAGTATTCATAGAAAAACAAATTTCTTAAAAAGTGACCTTATTTATCCACAGAGTATGCTTTGTAAAGACAAAAGACCTACATAATAACAGAGGTGGTAAACAGTTCATCAAGTCAGCAAAACCCTAATATTCAAGAACAGAGAGAAATTATAGATTGCAACTATATGTCTCCTTCTTCTGAAGAAAGGTGAGTTTCGAAATAATTTTATGGCATAGACTATAATAAGCTCTTTGTTGACTTGCAATAAATTTTATTGCTTGAATATTCCTAGACTTTACGTAACTCAAGTAGGCCCGCCACATCACCATTTTTTTCCTCATCATTTGTGCTCCGTTTGTGCTCATGTGTGTCCAAACACGAACATTTATGCTGTAAATTAGTATTTTTAATAAACCTTTACACCCACCTCGGTGGCGTAGTTAACTAACGCACTAGTCGTATTGAACTCGTCTGCCGAAGATAAGAAGAACGAGGTTCGAATCTACCTACACCTAGCACAATTTATTTCCATTCCAAGGCACAGAACCAGTTTAGTAAAATTAATGGGATTTAGTTTGAATTCTGCTTACTAAAAGCTAATTTACTTACTTTTTACAGACGTACATAAGAAAAACAAAAATTGGTCTCAATTTTTTTATTTGCACTAAAATTCACCAAACGTTAAATATGAGAATTTAACTCAATTAGTTATAAATAATCAAGATTTAAACTAACGCAGTTATTACCAAAATCCCTTATATATAGACTACCATATCAAAGTTATTAGTACATAATTTATTTTACTTGCCTTAGTAAATTAAAAATATGTCTTGTTTTAGTAAATATTTATTAAAGGTTAGCACTTCAATACAAGACATTGTAGAGCTATGCTATGTCAAATAAGGTAACCTACGTAATTACAAGTTTATATATCCTTTATATAGTTTCTTTCAGGCTTGTATAGTTGGAAAACGCACTTAAAAGGTGTTGTTTGTAAATGTGAGAAATTCCTGCTGCTGCATATGTGCTCGGGCTAAAGCTAAAAATCATTCACCAAATGAGCACATTTGTTACAAAAACTGGAACAAGTTTCCGAATAGTATGGAGTCGGATATCATAGTGGAAGGTTTCAAGAACAGTGTTTCCATGCATAACTTGAAATATCATCAGTTGATAGGTATGTTTTTTTTAAATATGAAAAATATAAGTTTTGTGAAGGTTTGGGTTTTAATTTTAATCGACACATTTTAAAATGTATTTTTTAAACTTTATGCATACATCGGTAAGATAGTAGGCCTACAAATCTACTGTTTTAAAAATAGCTTAGACAAAACGTCTTGAGCTATGAATCTAATATTTCTACACACAATATACAGTATACTTTAGTGAATAATTTTCTGAGTATAGCCTATATCATTTGTTTATTTTTACAGGTGATGGAGATAGTAGTATTATGCGAAATCTTTTAAAAGCTCAACCGTATGGCCCTGGCTTCACAATAACAAAGATTGAATGCAGCAACCATATTTTGAGTAATTACTTGAAGAGGCTTCGTCATATTTCTTCAAAGAGCAAAAACGATGTTGGTTCAATTCCTCCAATTTTGAGGAAAGCATATAACTGATCGTCAAATGCGCCTCCGATGTGCGGTTACTGGAGCCATGAAATACAGGGGCAGTCAATGTGGAATTCCTCTTCATCGAAGAATTGAAGAACTTAGACAAGATATTGATAATGGTCCATGTCATGTATTTGAAGATCATGCCAAGTGTGCTGAACGAGGTTATTTCTGTAATGGGCCAAAAGAAAACGAGGAGAATCTAGTCCCACTCCTTCAAAGTGCAGGAGTATGGGTAGAAATCATAGCAGCAAAAAACCTGGTTGCTCATCATGCAGCTAGCTTACTGCAAAATGTTACAACAAACAAGGCTGAATCTTTTAATAGTCTAGTATGCAAATACGTTTCTGGTAAAAGAGTTAATTTTAGTCTAAGAGGTGGGTATCAAACAAGAAGTGAACTATCGGTTATATCTTTGAACACAGGAGGAAAAGAACAGGATTATATCCACAAAGGGGCCACAAACGTTAGCCCAGGACATTTCACCAAAGTGCACCTAGAACAAAAAGAACGTTCAGCTCAAAAGAAGAAGCTTTGAAGATTGGAACACACAGATCCATCCAAACGAAGGAAACTATACACTTCAGTACCTGACAGTGATTATGGGAGTGTTCAAGCTAAGCCAGATATCGATTCCGAACTTTTTACCAAAAACAAAGAGGACTTTTTGGATGGCTTAAGCTTAGCAAAAGAACAACGAGAACTTTTGCAACTATCAACTACAGCTCAGGTAAATTCTGTTCAATGGAGAGCGGAAAGATCAAAGCGCCTTACTGCATCTTCATTTGGTAAAATATGTAAAATGAGAAAAAACACCAAATGTGCTAATACAGTAAAGACTCTTCTTTATAGTGATTTTTTTGGGTCCAAGGCAACAAGGTACGGTTTGGAAAAAGAACCTATGGCTCTTGAACAACTTGAAGCTGAGTTGAATTTGAAAGTGATACGCAGTGGACTCTTCGTAGACGAAGATTGTCCGTGGCTTGGTGCCACACCTGATGGCCTTATTGGAACAGACGGAATCGTAGAACGTGAAGTGCCCAGCAGTTGCAGCCACAATGACACCAGAGCAAGCTATAAAGGGAAATAAAGTCACTTTTTGTACTGTTCAGGAAGGGAAAATGCGCTTAAAAGAACAGAACAATTTCATGTACCAAGTGCAAGGGCAACTGCATGTTACACAACGTCAATACTGTCTGTTTGTGTTTTGGACACCTTGTGGAATGTTGGTGGAAAAAATTTTTAGGGATGAAAATTTCTGGCAAGAAAAAATGGTGGACAATCTTAAACATTTTTTCATGAATTGTCTACTACCGGAACTTGTAGACCCAAGATTCCCCAGAAACTTAGAAATAAGGGAACAACACCATTCAAATGGCATAAACATGATTGGAGTCGACTTTAATTGAAGTGATAGTGCAAAGAAGATTTAAAATATTGATTGAAAGAATAGATAATAAAATAAATAAAAAATACTTGAAAAACATTTCACTTCAAAATGCACTAAAAGGTATTAAATAATTCACTTATATTAATTTAGTTAGCTTTACCATTACGTCTTACTCTGGTCAAATCACTACGTATCATAACTTTATCAACTTTATAACTGCATTATTTACTAGATAAAATATGGTTTTCTTTAAAAAACATAACTGTTTCAAAATACTATAAATTATTATTGTGGAATTTTTAAACAATAAAAAATCGTATAGGACAAACAAATACCTTTTAACAGTTCAGTTGAGTAGTAGGCCCTACTTAGCGTCCGAAACTTTAGCTCAGTCGATGGCCTGCTAATCTACTTTAAGGCAATTTGACTGCTCATTTGCCAACATGAATTTTATCCGTGAGGAAAGAAAAGGGATGCAAAATGTTTACCATTTTAAGTGTAATATGTGTGGAATCGTAGAGAAGTTACATTCTGAAAAGCCCAGCGAAGAAAATTCCCACATGAACTTGAATATGGCCTGGGTGAACAGCATGTTATATAACTGTTTCAAAATACTATAAATTATTATTGTGGAATTTTTAAACAATAAAAAATCGTATAGGACAAACTAATACCTTTTAACAGTTCAGTTGAGTAGTAGGCCCTACTTAGCGTCCGAAGCTTTAGCTCAGTCAATGGCCTGCTAATCTACTTTGTTATGGGTTTCGGATCCGACTACCGTTATCAACACGTCACTAAACCCTAATAATTATAATTCCTGGCATGGTCAATTTTTATCTTTACTAAATTGTCAGCCCAGGGACTGGGTGTATGTCATAGTATTAAGTTAATTTGTAAGTCTTGTGCTGATGTAATATTTGTGTTCAGGAAGTGCAAGTTAAATACCCCAAAAATTGTTTTTAAATAATTAATACTTGGCAAACGAGTGTAATGTTGTCCATCACATAGTGACGTCCTATCGAAAAATATGTCAAACTCAGGGCCGTACGCATGGGGGAGGGGGACTTGAGGGGGGTGAACTCCACATTGAGAAATAAATTTACACTAGATAAAACAATCTTCAGATATTCATTTTAAACAAAATCGNTATGTCATAGTATTAAGTTAATTTGTAAGTCTTGTGCTGATGTAATATTTGTGTTCAGGAAGTGCAAGTTAAATACCCCAATAATTGTTTTTAAATAATTAATACTTGGCAAACGAGTCTAATGTTGTCCATCACATAGTGACGTCCTATCGAAAAATATGTCATACTCAGAGCCGTACGCATGGGGGAGGGGGACTTGAGGGGGGTGAACTCCACATTGAGAAATAAATCTACACTAGATAAAACAATTTCAGATATTCATTTTAAACAAAATCGCTAAAGCCATTTTTGAAATATTTTGAATTAAAAAAAGGTTAGTGAATAAACTACCCTTCGGGGCGTTTTTGCTCAAAGAACAAACATAGTATGTTATTTGTATTGCCAAACACTGCCCTAATATTATATTTAATCAAATCATTAGAGGTTTTTAAAGAATATTTATAATCATAAAAAAAGGTCCATAAAGTAAACTACCCTTAATTTGAGTGTTAGAATCAATTTTTTTTTAAAAAAAAAGCCCCTAAATATAACCTTAAAACTCTTAAATATAAAGTTTTAACCAAATCTATCTGACCGTTTAAATGAATAAACTACCCTTCGGGGCGTTTTTGCTCAAAGAACAAACATAGTGTGTTATTTGTATTGCCAAACACTGCCCTAGTATTATATTTAATCAAAATCATTAGAGGTTTTTAACACTGCCCTAGTATTATATTTAATCAAAATCATTAGAGGTTTTTAAAGAATATTTATAATCATAATAAAAAGGTCCATAAAGTAAACTACCCTTAATTTGAGGGTTAGAATAATTAAAAAAAAGCCCCTAAATATAACCTTAAAACTCTTAAATATAAAGTTTTAACCAAATCTATCTGACCGTTTCGGAAATATCGTGAGGGACAGAGAGACAGAGAGACAGAAAGACAGATAAACATGGGAACGGACATCTTTTTTAATCTCCTCTTTTGAATATGTTGATACATATTTCATGAAACACCAAAATCTCGATTTCTAATTTTAATTATCTTTTAGTTACATTGTTTTAAAAAGGTACCATGTATAATGATAGGTGTTCAAGATAAGTTAAGCCGCTTCGGTTGTTTAACGGGTCAGTCTTGTGTTATACCCGACTACCAAGGACGAGGGGATTGAGGTTCGAATCTCGTTCGGTTGTACTGAGGGTGTTTTTCTCTAAATGGTTCTCCACTCTCCCTCCACGCAAATGTGAGTTCACTTCCTCTAAAACACATCCTTAATCCATTAGCGTAATAACTAATACGTAACCCAAACGAGTGGTGAATAAGTGCTAAACATTTTTTTAGATAATAACTAAGCGAATAAAAACCCTGTATTTTTATCTCTACTAATAATAACATTCTAGGGTCTGTCTGTACATAATCGAAACACAGTAAGCCTGTTTGCATTCCCGTATTTTTTATTTGAGGTACTTTTTAAGTTTTATTTATTTGCGTGTAAATGAGATTTTGTTTTTCTATATTTTTTGAATAGTAAATTTAAACTATTTGTGCTAGTTCAGCTCAGCAATGCCTCCAAAGTAAAAGCTATACTGGTGGTTGCTTCAATCTGAGTCTGTGATTTAATCACTTTTTTAGTTATTTCATGGCTTTGTATGTAAATTAAGATTATTTATTTTTGTGTCTTAAGGCTATTTTCAAAAACGAAATGAATGATTGAGGTAGAAGTAAGTGACATTTATTTGACTGCTAAGGCACGTTTTCAAGTACATCAATGAGCAAGACAAGGTTAAGCTAGAAGTCACGAGGCTTAGATGGGTCAGCAAGCAAATCTTCTCACATCATACACTATTGACCCCCTGCCTTTCTCTGCGTTGTTCATGAAAACTGGCATTAAATGATCTAAATTTTAAAACAGAATTGGGGAGTGAAAAGTAAAATATGAAAAACAAAAGAAATTACGTCATCTAATTCCTGAAACATAGATTGCATTCACGAGCAAGCCTCTGTATCAATTATTCCTCACATATTCGCATCAGCACGATTAATTTGTTTGTTTTTTGCAAGTAAACAAAAGTTTGGAGCGGCATAGTAGCCTCACTACTTTTTACTTCTAGATCACTTCTCCCTTCTGAAGGGTGATGAGCAAGGTCGTAGTCGGGGGTGGGGTTTTGGGGGCTCAAACCGCCCCCGAAATTTTATGAACAAAATATAATATATGGCTTTATTTATGGTTCAAACAATCAAAATTAATGTACAAGTACAAAAATAGGGGGCTGTATTACAATAAAAAACACTTCAGAGAGCTTCTATAGGTGTTTAATATCTAGAATTTTTTCTATCCTCCTGCAGTTATTGTTTTATTTTGAAATTAAAAAAATCAGATATCATCTATAAGTGCTTAATATCTAGAATTTTTCCTAGCCTTCGGCAGTTAAGGGGTTATGTTGTGATAAAAAAAAACATTCAAATAGCTTCTAGAGGTGTTTAATATTCAGAGCTTTTCCTTGCCTTAGGGGGTTATGTTACCATAAAATCACTTTAGAGAGCTTCTAGAGATGTTTAATATTAATAATTTGTCCTAGCCTTCGGCAGTTAGGGGGATATGTTGCCATAAAAACACTTCAGATAGCTTCTAGAACTGTTTAGAATTTAGAATTTTTTCTAGCCTCCGGCAATTGGAGTATGTGCCCGCCAAACCCTACTCTGAAATTAATATGTGGCTACGGCCTTGGTAATAAAAAGTAAATCAAGTAAATCAAAGCCATTTCACATCTGAAGAGTGAGATAGAAGTATGAGTTGTTTCGTCCTTGCATACAACCTTTGGATTTATATAGTAAATACATACTAATTAACATAACTCTAAGGTATAGCTAGCTATACAACCAGGATTTTGTTAGGTTTCTATTTTTACTGGGTAGTAAACAATGACCAGATCGTACAATCAATCCATCCTTAGAGTTTTTGTATTTTGGTAGGGTTGTATATAGGCCTATGTATGCATGTATGTTGCCAGTAAACTAATATAATCGGATCGAGATGGGACTTGTGTTATATTCCTTATTTTTCCGCTACCATGTTAACCTAGACAACAACATGCTACATGCGTCCAACCCAAACGGGTAGTAAGACGTGGTGCAATTAAATATACAAAACTCGCTTTCTCATATGTATCCTACTAAGAAATGTAAAAAAAAAAGGACGTTGATAGTCATACTTCAAGGTTTGTTACGCTGAGTACAACAATGGCAATTTATCCTAGCTGGGGATGTAGGGGAATGAGTTCGGGGATCCTCGTATGTGCATTCTTTTCTAGCGCTTATGGCTGCTTCCACGTGAGAAAGCAAAAATCACATGGATAAAAACTTAATGCGAGCGAAGCCGCAGGCAAAATCTAGTTAGTGAATAAAGTCACACACCAATGCGTAAATTAATATACCAAAATAACTCAAATAAACTGTGTAAATCACTTTATAGTATTTATTACCGGTACTGTAGTTTCTATTAGTATACTCATGCGCTGCAAGCTCAGTAGGATAATTTTCAACACAATCTTTAAATTCTAAATAATATTTGATCCCCAGTTTGGGAACCACTCAGCTACCCTCCAAAAGAGAATCCCAAGTTTATATAGTGAAAGAAGGACAGGACAGGCTGCTCTGTGTGCGAGCCTCGCCCCCCTCCCTTCTTGACCATGAGGTTATCTCGGAGTTTGCTTCGCTCTCTTTCTTATTGGTATGTCAAGGGACGGACCGAGGGCGACGAACAGACATAAAAGAGTAGTAGTTCCTGTAACCGACACAGGCTATTGAATTTGTAATGTTGCCTGACAGCGGTTGACACTTTCTCGCTCCGGTAGGTGGCCCCCTTAAATGCAGTAGATACAGACTTATATTTATAGATGGTGCTAGGAGATGAGGGGAGCCAGATATAGTGGGTGCGGCCTGTATAAATTATGGTCAAATATATAGACTACAATTCGACGCGTCAATATTCACAGCGGAATTAATTGCTATCCTATAGGCATTGAAATATATATTATCTTTACGTCTTCAGCTTGTAGTGGTATTATGCGACTCACGTATAGCTTCGGAGTCTATAAGCACCCTCCATCACACCCATTGATAATTCAAATACTCCAATAGTGCACCTCTCTACGAGTTAAGGGCTACGAATTGGGGTACCAATGGATTCCTAGTCTAATGAGAGAGTAGATAGTTTGGCATCTAATGTAAATTTACTTTCCATTGTACAGGCAATCCCTCTACCGTATAGCGAATTTATACCAAGGGTAAAACTCAGAAGTCAGGTTAATGGAGCAAAGGGTGGGAGACCTCATGCCAGCTGAAAGCAAAATGGTATCATGATGTATGTGGTAAAAATTTAGTTACACAATGGTTTTCGGAAGTTAAGGGCACTCGTAAGTTTATTTGTACAATAATCTGCCTTCGGCTCGGGCACGCCTACACGAAAGATCGACTTTATTTGATTAGCAAGGTTCCGTCCTCATATTGTATGGTTTTCCACGTTCCTGAAACATTAAAACATATATTTATCACTTGCCCTGTACATGGGTTGGCACGGGTAAATTACATTCTTAATTATTTTACAGACTTTTCTTTAGTTAATGTATTACACTCAGACAACGTTACGTTGTATAGGCGGCTGTTTAATTTCCTTCTAAATATAAATATGTTGGTGTAGAGATGAACAAAATATGTCCTCCCTGTTATCTCGTAGACGAAATTCGTGTTGAGTTAGGGCTAGGTTATGTTGCTCATACCTGGATTGAACGCATAGAAAAATCAAGAAAGTAGCATTGGAAGTAAATCGAATACAAGTGTTCCTGGATTATTGAAAAAAAAATTTTTTTTAATATTATATTAGGAAAAATAAACTAATGATCCTTATAAGACTTTGAATAAATAGTTAATGTCAGGGCCGTGCCCTGCTATGATACAGAGAGGCGGCCACATCAGGTGGCACCGTAAGGGGGCGACATAAGCAGTGAAATCAAAATACAATTTGAACCATTCAATAATTAAAAATCTTTACTCAACACTTTTCTATATTGGTCTATGTTATTCCGATATTGATGTATACGATTTATGATTTATCGCACGCCTCTGCCTAGGCACTTTCGGTACCCTTTGATTTATGTTTCTGTTGCAGGTGCATCGTTGGCGAGCGCTCGCCTAAAGACTTTTGATCTGACAGCACGAAGCTATTATTTTTGTTTGTAATATACCGGGCCTCCATTCCTAAAAGATGAGGCGGCAATTATTACAAAAGACAATTGCACGTGTTACGTGTTGATAGTTCTGCGTTGAGCCTACAATTATTGACAATATTTGATTTTAATGTTAGTTTGTCTCGAGAAGTGGCAAGTGGCTGTGTTTAAATGTAAATCAAATATATAATATTTATGTATCAATATAATATTTTTGCATTTATACTAATTCAGTTTTGGTGTTTAAAAAGTAGATCAGGTAAGATAATTATTGTTTTTTACAGCAATTGTAGTTACTTATTTATCATTGAAAATGATTATGTTATGACAATAGGGACTCGAATTAAAATGTAGCATTTGCATGGACTGGGTACATCTCAGGTAGGGAACGTGTGCGTGTGTGTGATAGATAGAGAGTTATTAGGTAATGTTGAGCTACTTTTGCGTTCTGTGTGTGATAGAGAGAGAGAGTTGCTTAGGAAATATTTGCATTTGCCTTCTTTTGCGTTCGTTATTTATTGCTATATTTTTTTTACCAAATTCATATACGTTGAAGTGGAGACAATACAGTAACAAGTTAAAGAAAGACAAATCTCAAAACTGCTGCTAGCTGTCAATTTGACAGATATTCGTTATCTATTTTTTATGTTCTGTTACCTACAAATCTTTATTTTATCTTTATTTTAAAGAAAAAAACATTTAAGGGGCGGCATTCGAGGACTTGCATCATACTGAGAAAATCTACTGCACGGCCCTGATCATTGTCATATTGTTTTTAGCCATGCGATGTGATTAGTTTTCTCAATTATTAGTTTAAATATTTTTTTAATATAAGCACGTTAAATCTCTATCAATCATTTAATTTGTGATTTTTATCATTCTGATCTAGTTCAAAATACATCTGGTAGATGCATCATAAAATTAATACTTATTCTGTCCACAATGAACAGGCAATTTCATGAAGGTTTAAATCGTTACATGACATTTGGCAATCTTATATTATCATCTATGACATTTTACTAAAAATCAGATTTACTTATTTTAAACGTGGTTAAGTTAATTTGAAAATGGTTGATAAAAATTCTACTGTAATATTGAGTGCAGATTCTAATACCTCCAAGAAAGATGAAGAGTTTTCAGATTTAGTAAGCTATTCATTGATTTTTAAATGGCAACACCTAATAAGGCTTCTAGTATAATATGTTAATAATATTATCCAAAACATTTCCTGTACCTACACATTATTTAAAAATGTAGGTAATAGAATCATAATCCTTATCCAGGATACTTGTAGAATCTAATTGTTGATCATTTGAAATGTATACATTCCAAGTTATAATATACCTCTCACCTTCAGTGGCTGCATGGCCTAAGGCGTCACTCTCGCAATAGATTAGATTGCCGATGACAAAGTGATTGAATCCCGGTTGGGTGTAGAGGGTCGCTTTTCCTAAATGGTTATTTTTTCTCCCTCCACATAAATTCGAGAACACTGCTAAAAAATAAAGGCCTACATTTCACTGGGGTGCCAAAAGGTTAAATCATGATGTGTGCTGGTGGATATTTTCTCTCACTTGAAACACTCCACTTTATACTTACCATCTCTAGATGAATCCATGCATGTACATTTCCAGGTAGGCCTACTCACATCAATCATACTAGCCTACCTACCTTAGATTAATGCTAATTGTTTTGCTCCTGGTTCAACTGCATTCATCCTATAAAAATCAACTAGCCTTGGGATGGTATGATATGGGGGTGGTACATAAAATAAATGAATGGTGATTGTACATTCTATCTGTCCCATTTTAGGATCACTTTCTTGGTTGTGATAAAATATTTTGATATTTTATTCACTATTGATCATTAATGCCGGGATCACGATAAACTTAACTTAATGTAAAGAACCTCCTTGTGTGTTTAAATGGAAGCGATCACGATGCACTTAACTTAACGTTGACTTGCAGTTAACTTAACATAAGATATGTCCTGGGAGGTCTTTTACTTTACTTTACGTTACTTGAAGGGTATCACGTGATCTAGCCAGCCAATCATTATGCGAGTGACGTCATCAGGGATATTTAGTAACTCATTTGTTGGTATTATGACCAATGTTTACTCTTTAGCGTAAGTTCTAATGATCAGACATTGAAACAAAATAATTACACTAAAATAGGAAAGCTAAATTTATCCAAAAAAATTTGTAATATATATTTATTATATCGATTGAAAACTATAAACATTCACAGATCATCACTGTAAAACTAGTACAAATCACAGATCATACTCGAGAATTAAGATGTTTGGCTTGAGTTGTTACGTTAAGTTACGTGAATCGTGATCACACACACGTTAAGTTAACTTTAAGTTAACGTTACGTTAAGTTACGTTAAGTTAACGCTAAGTTGATCGTGATCCCGGCATAAGATTTATTTTAAAATAGTGGCTTTATTTACTGATTATAGTAACAAACAAATAAAAAAAAACAGAAAGCAACTTACCTAAATGTATTTAACAGGTACAGTTTTTTCACTTATTTTGTTAATCATATCAAAACATCATTTGAAGCTATTTTAGATATATTTTTCATAAAACTCCACTCAAAATGTCGGAAAACTAAAAGTGAGTAATTTCTATTGGTTTTGATAAGTAATTAATGTTGAACACTTGGCATTAATTGGTATATTTTGGTTTTAATTGTATTACTTAATGCAATTTTCATGGAGGAGTGGATTTCACAGCTTCGTTTTAATATGTATCATTGTGGAAAATCTCTTTTCACATAGGGTGAAGTAGGGCAACTGTGATACAGTTGAAAAAATCGGGTAATTGTGATACACCTTAATAAAATGTTCTAGATATCAAAATATTAATTAAAAAAAAATACTTTTAGCTGGTAAATTTGTTCTATTAATACATCCCACATAGCTGTGTTTAATAAATTTTATCATATAAATAATAAAAAATATTTCCTCAGAGAGCTTGTTTTTTTACTCAAAAACTTTTACATTTTCACTTAAAACTTTTCTTAATTTAAGGTTCATTGGAAAAGCAAAGGCTCAACATTTTGGTTTATGGATTAAGGGATATCAAATCAACATTTCTCATTTTTATTTGTTCAAATTTTCATCAAACCAACCAGAGATATTAGGCTTCAAACTGGAAGGGCAAATGTGATACATAATTTAGGGCAATTATGATACACAAAAGAGGGTAAATATGATACGCAAAAACTATGATTAATTTCCCAATAATAACTTACTACTTTATCAAAATGTTCCTGTTTAATACTATACTATAGGCCTTAAGCTGTAGCTATGTAAACTATATCAGGGAATGTTAATTTGTACACCAACACTTTATAGCCCAGCTGTTTGATTTGTTAATGTGAGATTTTGTATTTCAGCTAGTGTTTTTTTTATTTCTGTTAATGCTAAATTTTAAACTACATTGTTGTGTTCTTATAATGTTGTATTGTATTACTTGTATAGCCAGGAAGAACTATTTTGGTGCATAGTGCAAATTTAATTCTTAGTTTTAACACATTAATTACTTTGTGAAAATGGTGAGCAACTATCAAAAAAAGCGTCCTCAGTGTTATTCACCTGAGTTACTTGAAAGAGCTGTAACTCTAATACAGGAAGGCAAATCTTTAAGATCTGTTGCCAAGGATCTTAAAATTGAAAAAAATGTTCATGCATGGCTATATGAAAAAAAGAAAAAGGTCTACTAAATTCAAAACTAGGACGAAGCACAGTATTGTCTGAAGAAGTTGAAAAGGACCTTGCAGATCATTTAGTAGTGATGGCTAAATGGGGATTTGCACTAACCCATAAAGATGTGTTCCTTTCAAAAATAATACACCAGGTAAAGATTGGATTATACATTTTTGTAAACTCAATAGATTAAGCTTAAAGAACTTGGAACCACTTGAAAAATGTTGCAGGAATGCGACAGGGGATCCTTTCATTATTTATGAATTTTACAACATCGCTGGATGAGAAATTCACTCTCTTAATATAAGAGACAAATCTGAAAATGTGTTAACCTAGATGTAAATAGTTTTTGCAGCGACCCCTGCAGGGTAAAGCTTATTTCAGCTGTTGGGCAAAAAGCCTATAAACAGACAGAGGGCTCTGGATGAGACAACACCACTGTAATGGCATGTGTGTCTGCTGCAGGCAAAGCACTTCCTCCCCTCATAATATATAAAGGTGCAAATCTCTGGACCACCTGGAAAGGAGATTATGATATACCAGGGACCTTTTATGCGGCCTCTGAAAATGTTTGGATGACTAGTGCAATCTTTCAAGAATGGTTTGTAAACTTTTGTGAAAAGGTTAAAGAAAGACCCTTACTTTTGTTTTTGATGGCCATTTAACTCACTTGAACTTGGGAACAATTACATGTGCCAAGATAAATAAGGTTATAATCATAAAGTTGCCACTTCACACGATCGACTTATTACAGCCTTTGGATAAGTCATGTTTCAAGGCACTAAAAATGATTGGAATATCTTCTATTATTATTATTTCTTTGAATATTGTTTTTATTGCCAAACAGGTTAAAAAAACATGTAAAAATCTTTTCCCTTATATAGACAGGGCATGATAGAATTGACATAATTTTAATATCTTAATGGTGGAAGATAAATACTATGTAACATCTCAAAAGTGTGTGTACTATATTTTTTTGAGATATGATAGAGAAAGGTATAAATATAATTTTTTTGCCAATTAGACCCTTCCTGATAGATTTTTTTTTGAAAGATATATGGTTTTAAAGTTTATCAAAAATTATTTAGTTGTACAGTGGTTTTACATTTTTTGCCATCTCTCTGCTTCTAGCCCAATTTTCATCATATTTTTACACATGATACATGAAGGTCCTACCTATATCATTATAACCCTACCATTTCAAACAACTAATTTTAGCCTGCATGGTAAGGAGTGTATCATATTTGCCCTATGCCTGTATCATAATTGCCTTTTTAAGAGGGCAAATTGGATACACAGTTTTTTATTTTTTATTATTAAACTGTGACTTTTTAAATTTTTTTAAATTCAAATCCTGTTAGCTAAATCAAATACAATAATTTCACCATTTTTACTTTTCCTCTAACTTATCATGGGCGGAAGTTATAACAAAAGTTTCATTTTTTGTATCACAATTGCCCTACTTCACCATAAATAAGTAGAAACAAATGGCAACAAATTTTGAATGGCAATTGTAAACAGATGTGGAGTATTAGTACTATCCGTGCCTCCCCTCCCCTCCACTATCCTGGAAAATTGAGAGTCTACTGGACATACTTACATGCCTATGACAATCAAATTCTTTCTTCCTAAACGTAAAATTTCAGATAATTGGCTTCAGTAATATGCAAATAATAGTCATACAATCTACAGTACACACACAAAAGATTTAAATGCTTATTTGATTGGAGTGCCTAGGCTGTTTTCAACAATAGTATGCCTAGGCCTAATTCCACTATATAGTAACTAATATTTTTTTAAATACTGTGAACATTTCTTGTAACAATAGAATTTTATTATCTGATCACATGCGGAATACCTCTCAGAGAAATTTTATCTGGGGGTACAAAGTTCTTTCTGGCCGCCTTTCAATTTTTATTAATTCTGTCTAAAAAATTGAAATTAATTAATCAATCCCATCTGAAAAAAAGAAAAGACAAATTATATAACATATATAATTTATACTTTTATATCTAAAAAAAAAGGTAGAATCAATAAAACAAAAAATATTATACCCTCACTAATAATTTAGGAATAGTACTAGTAGTGGAAATGTGAATGCTAGTTATCAATATATTTAAACATATTCTGAGATCCCAGTAAACTCCCAGACCCCTCTTGGACCCCCAGCCCCCTCTTGTACCCCCTGAACGCCCCTCTCATAGGTCCTAGTATTTTTACCACTATGTGGCACCCTAAATTGACTAATTTGTTTGTAGCCTAATATGTTTATTTCAAAACTGACTTCAAAGAATAGGCCTAAATATCTAACTATTGGGTCTCAAAATCTGGGAAAAGCTACTGTCTATCATTTACAAGTGAGATTGCAGTAGTTTACATGCAAAAGAAAAGAAACGTTTCTAAAATTCCATGTTTTCAGAACTCTCCAATCAAATCATTTACATGTTATGGCAGTGTGAAAGAGCTGTAGTAATTTATTTGACAGAATACCAAAAGCGCACTTCACAAAACCATTTAGAATTAAAAATCCTATTTTTGTGATCAAGCAGTTGCCTTGAATAGGGCTTCAAAACATGATATCTCATAGCAAAGGCCTTGTCCACAACAATTATACTGGGAATGGGCATTCTGATTTCAAATCAGTTATTATTATTATTATATTTTTTTTGTGGCAAGTTTAAAGAGACAGACGTTAATGTTATGAACAACAAAATGTTTGAAAAAGTTGGAGTCGGACGGCTTTCAATAACTAGGCCTATCTATGTCAATGTCTTTGAAGCAGTAACTCATCAACTAGTTCTAACAATACAATAGAGAATAAATCCTTCTTTTTTTGATTCTCAATCTTTGCTTCTCTATTCCCTCTTGTACATAATAGAAAAGTTTGTCAAGTGAAGCAAATTTCATTCTAAAATATGGAAAAAAATCTTTTTTCAACCTTTCAGAGTTCATGAAACAAAGTGTGAAACCTTCCATAAATTACATCTCTCCGTATTAATAAGATGAACACCATATTTTCTAAATTTACGTTTCTTCTTCAGATGCTTAGATACTGCTATGGCTGGAAACAGATCTTCATGCCTTGGTGCCATGATACAAACTGGTCATAAAACACGATGTCTGGTTACTCAAGCTTGGCCGGGATTAACAAAAACATTCCAAGCAACCTTGTCGCTGTGACCAGCTCGGAAGCTTATTAAACACATAAGTGTATGTTGAATCGAATGACACCAAGATTTATCAATTTTGAAAACTGTAAATATTACATCCAAACAAAACTATACAACAAATCACCCAACCCACCTTTTAGGAAAGTAAATATTAACGTTGACATGTCACTTTCCCATGATCCTGCGTGCTAAAACTGCATTGACATTATCGAATGATACAAGGCCTATTTAAGGTGCACTTTCTGAACTGACTGGTTATATCAGCACACAGGAATTTCTATGAGCAAGAGTGAAAGGGCCTACGAATTTTGCCAGGAAAGTTATTTTCACATATCTTACAGGGTTCTTTTACATACCACAATCGACCCGGGATGGACGGCTTTACCTCCCTTCCAAAGTAAGTTGTGTTACAGATTTTTATCGCTCAAGAAAAAGCTGTCGACCCCGCCTGGGTTTGAATCATGAACGTCAGATCCTGAGGCAAGACAATCGAGGTTGACTATAATACTTAAAAATTAAATTTATAAATACATGTAAGGTTGGATTAAGCTAGGTTGGGAAATTACCATAATAATGAATATATAAACTAGGGCCTACGTTGTATTATTTCCATGACATTATCAATATGTCTTACTATGATTTTTTTGATGGGCTCTTTTGTTTAATTTAGTCGAAATGTGTGGCCGCTACGGATGTTTTATGCAATTTTGTGAAGATGATAAATTTACTTTGCGTTTTAACTTAATTTGTGCAACTTGTTTTATAAAAAAGTCATTAACAAAGGTATTTTTTTCGATACAGTACATGTAGGCCTAGTAATATGATAGTTATTAGATTTTCATGGTTTATGTGGTTGGGCATTTACAAGAAATCTCTAGTTCCATCTTTCAAGGCCACGTTAAACAATATTGCTGAAAGTTCACTTGGTGGGTGAGTATTTTTTTCTTTTTAGCAATTTTTTTTGTTGTTATATTCAATTTTCCATGTTTATATGTTTGCAAAAATATATGGTAAATATCAATATTTTATTAATTAAAAAAAATAAAGCCAAAACTGGGACGGATGATGGGTACCATACCCTTTTATTTTAGCATTATTTAAACAACTTGCACCAAAATCACAGAGCAACTTAAATATTGACAAACATGTGTTTTTACCCGTGCTCATACCACCATATTGTTTATTTGTGTTAGCAAAGGTACACAAAATTAATGTCCAAGACGAACACACAATTTACAAATATACTAATTGGGCTAATTAACACAAAAGGTTAGCTGAGCACAAAACAACGCGGTCAGGTAGGACAATCAACTGAACAGTGAAAGTGCCTGATTGGCTAACTCTTGATACTCACGCTACTGCAGCACCTTTCGTGATTGGTACAGTGGTTGGATCGTGCATCTTAGTTATTGACTTCAACACTTCCCTTCGACACAACAACTGAAACCTCATCGGGTGCCCTGATCAGTCCCAGGAGATTGACACAGTGTTTGGGCTTTGATTGAATCAAAGCCTTGGTTAATACATCGGCCGGCATCTCCTCTGATGCCACGTGTCCCAGCACCAGTTGACCCCACTCGACAGTCTCCTGCACAAAGTGGTGACGAGTGCATGGAAGACAGGACTGGTTTCAAGCTTCTGCGCCCCGACGTTGTCATTGAGCAGTTTCAGGGGTCCAAATTCCTCCTTTCCAAGCTCAAGCAGGAAATTCTGAAGGTGCACTGCTTCCTTGCTGCTTCACTCAAGGCCATGTATTTGTCCTCTGTGGTAGATAACACAACGGTCTGTTGCTTCCTCGAATTCCAGGCAATTTGCACCTCCATTCATGACAAAAACATATCCTGTAAAGGAAAGCCGGTCGTCAAGTGATCCTCCCCAGTCGGCATCTACGTAGCCCGTCAACGAGCTTTCCACACACTTGTACGAGATTCTCTGATCCTTTGAGATACCGAAGTACCCTCTTTGCTGTACCCCAATGAGTACACTTGAATGAAACATTCATTAAATTGACTTAACACACTTGCTGAATGAGTTATGTCCGGGCGTGTAGCCACTGACAAATAGAGCAAGCAACCAAATAGTTCTCAGTATGGGGGGTTTCTCACCATCTGAAGTTGACCATGCCTCACCCTTTGTCAGCTTCTTCCCGACATCTAGCGGGGTTGAAACAGCCTTGCAATCCAACATACCGAAGCGTTGAGGGATGTCATTGATGTATGTCCTTTGACTTACAAATATCCCCGTTTCTGGAGAAATCCATCCCCAAACAGTGCTTCAGGTCACCCAGATCCTTCATCTCACCCAGATCCTTCATCTCACCCAGATCCTTCATCTCAAACATCTTTCCAAGTTTGTCTCCAAAATGAGTAGTTTCTTTGGGATCGCAGCATTTTATCAGAATGTCGTCAACGTAGATGATGATGATCTCTTCATTCCAATGCTTTATGTAAACACACGGGTCCCCATTGGTGGGTTTCAACTCTCCATCTAGACGTCTGTTCCAGGCACGACCAGCTTATTTTAGGCCGTACTGAGCCTTCTTTATGTAGAAGACCTTGTCACCGGCTGCTAACTCGTCTAGTGGGGCCCTCGCCTTGGGGCCGGTCTGATCCTTGCGTCCTCCCTTACTCATTATGTGCTCTAGGACTTCTTCAAACTGATCTGGTACCTCCATGTATACCTCCTCATCCAGTTTCCCATTCACATACGCTGTTTACACATCATACTGGCATATGTGCATATTATTTTGGGCTGCAAATGCAACAACCGATTGTATTAAATCTAGGCGTTTGACTGGCGCATAAGTCTCATAAAAATCCCTGCCATATTGTTGAGCATATCCCTTTGCCACTATCCTGGCTTTGCGCTTCTCTAGAACGCCGTTTGTCCCGTGCTTATTTCGTAGCACGAAACGACTGCCAATGACCCTTGATGCTTTAGACTGGTCCACCAAATCCCACATGTCCTTTGCGAGAATTTACACCACTTCATTAGCCATGGCCGTCATCCATTCTGTTGAATCCTGACTTGTCATTGCTCGAGCAACTGGAACTTTACTCAGAAAAAAAAAGTCGTCCTTAACGACATGATTCGCCATTGCATAGACTCTGGGGGGTCTTCCGGGTCGTCCGATCCGCAATATCCTTGGCCTTCCTGGACCTATTCTTACTGCGTTCAATGGTTCATATGGGGGAAAACCTTTAAAATCCTCAGCATCTTTGTACTCGTGATGTGCCTCTGGTAATGGCTTTCGATCGGATGATGCGATTCTTGACCGTTAGAGAGGTTGATCATGATGTGTTGATCTTCATTCTCCATGGCATTAACATCGACTGATGAACTTGACAAATTTGAGGACTCGTCGTCCTGCGGTAGGAGATCCTCCCAACTCTTAGCTGACTGTCCATGAAAATCGCATCTCTGGATACCTCGATCTTTCTCTGCTCAGGTAGCCATACCCTGTATGCCTTTGACTCGGAGCTATAACCCATGAAGATGCCTTTCTTCGATCATATTTCCAGCTTCCCCTTGCCTGGCATTCTGTCCATGACAAAAACTTTGCTCCCAAAGATTTTAAAGCTGGACACGTCCAGTGGTTTCCCGAATCAAACTTCGTAAGGGGTTCTTCCTTTTAGTTTACTTGTTAGTATGAAGTTTGTGGTGTTGACGGCCTCCGCCCAAAAAGTCGGTGGCAGTTCGGACTGAATTAGAAGGCAGCGAGTCATCTCCATCAGTGTCCTGTTTCTCCTCTCAGCAACTCCATTCTGCTGCGGTTTGTCAGGTATGGTCAAACGCCTCAAAATGCCATGTTTTTGGAGCAGTTCGTCAAACTGTTTGTTGACATGTTCACGTCCATTATCATACTGCAAGCATTTAACCGCCTTTCCCTGTTGAGTGCTCACGAGTGCCCTGAAACTATCAAATTCGTCCATCACTTGGTTCTTTTGCTCGATGAATCTCACCTCACACCATCCTGAAGAATCAAATCGTCTATGAAAGTTGCAAAGTAAAGCTTTTTTCTGTGTGAAGTGACTTGCATCGGACCACAGATGTCAGAATGTATGAGCTCGCCCAGTACCGACACTCTCTGAAACCTTTGAAAATGTAGCACAACACATCTACCCCTGGAGACAAACACTGCATTGAAAATCTTCTTTGATGTTCTCGACATGATTCCTTGAATTGATCTCATCTTGATAGCCTCGCGAAGTGATTTGACATTAAGATGTCCCATGCTAGCATGCCATTCCTCAAAGGAATTCTTTCTTGGAGTAACGGTAGCTTCATCCGGGCCTGAGATTTTCCTGCATTCCTGGTCTGTAAACTCTGGGAAATAATATAGTCAGTTTTCCCGTTCCACGATAAGCAGCACACTATCATCCTGATTGATGATCTCGGCCTTCGTCTTGCTAAAAATAACTTTGTGTCCTTTGTCGGTAACATTCCCGACCGAAATGAGGTTAGCACATAGGTCGGTACATACAATGTGTCTTTGAATTCAATCACCTTTTTATTACCACTCGCGCTCATCTCGATTGACACGGTACCGATTCCCTCGATGTCTGTGCAGGTTTCGTTCATGAGATTTAGCTTTCTGTGATCGAAGCTCCGACTGATATGTGCAAACTACTCAATACTCCCACACATGTGAGACGTGCATTCACTGTCAAAACACCAGCTAACGCAATCCACATTATTTCCGATTTGAAATGCACCGTTATTCGACATATCCGTCATGGCTAGGCACACACTTTTGATGTTTTTCGCGGAATGTCCAACTTTCTTGTCTTCTAGCAGTTTTTCGCCCGGTGTCCGATCGCATTGCACTTAAAACACTTCATTTTCGAGTCTTTTTTGCACCATAGTCTTTGGCCAATTTCTCCCGTCTGGGCTTTTCTTGTCTATTATTTCCGGCCGACTTCCCATGTGCATCGCGTTTTTTGCTGAATTCCGGCTTGTTTCCTTCCGTTCGTCAAATTCCTCTGCAATTTTGATTTGTAGCATCTCCATAGGTTGTAATGCGTCATGTGATGACATGGCGCAACAAAAGTTTTCGTAACTCTCCTGAAGGCTGCACAAAAACATGACTGCCAACAGCTCTTGATTAATGTCGACTTCAAGTTCTGCTAACCTATCCGTGTCGAAAAAACGAGGATGTTTGTGCATGTTGCCGCCATCTTGTAATTTCAAGGATATCAAATTATTCAACAAATCAGCCTTCTGTGCTGGCCCTTTGGACTGGTATATTCCCTCCAATTTTTCCCAAATAACTCGTGAGGTCTCGCAGCCCTCGGTCTGTTTAATTTACGACGGGTTCATGGCGAGTACTATGTCAGATTGTGCCTTCAGATCGGCTTCATTCGTCACCGGCTCGGCTGTAACCACTTCTGGTTTCACGATTGTTCCACTCACATAGCCCCATGCATCATTCTTTATGAGAACTGCACGCATCTGTATCTTCCACGTTTCGTAATTCTCTTTATTTAAAACTTCGAACTTTACACCGGTTGTGTTCATCTTCGCGGCGTACTAACGAGTTTTCGAGACTCAATATGGCGCAATGTCCGTTAGAGTTACGTGCTTCGCGATCTTCGATTGGTCATACGAAAATTATCGCGACGAAACTGGGCTCATAACCTGTTAGCAAAGGTTAATGTTGGGTATCCAAAATTAACGAGACTAACACAATTTACAAATACACATAGTGGGCAAATTAACACAAAAGGTTAGCGTGAGCACAAAACAACGCGGTCATGTAAGACAAACAAGTGAACAGTGAAAGTGCGTGATTGGATAACTTTTGATACTCACGCTACTGCAGCACCTTTCGTGATTGCTACAGTGGTTAGATCATGCATCTTAGTCATTGACTCCAACAATTTGTTTACTACAGTTTAAAATTTTCATTCATTTATGCATGAAAGGTCGGATTAAATTTTTGTTAAGTATTATATTAGTCTAGGCGTCAGGTAATTTAATCGAAAAAAAATCCTAGAAAGCTGAAAAATGTTTTGATCGCTTTATTTTGGGGGTCTAATTTTTCCCCCTTGTATGAGTTCTGTGTTACAATGGAAAAAACACTTTAAATTATATTTTCTTTCAATATCTCCTTTGAAGTCAGGCTTACACTAAAAATAGCTATTACCGGTACCATAGTTAAACAGTATTAATTTTTTTATAAAATGTTCTTAAGCATATTTATTGTACTATGGATAGTTTCGAAGCTATAGCCAAAACAAGGTCTGCCTGCGTTCACCACAACAATGTACAAAACACGCTAAAATTCTATTTTCTTTCAATGTCTTCTTTTAAGTTAGTTTTACAGTAATCATAATTATAACCATAATTAAGCAGAATTAAATTTTCTATAAAAAATTCCTTAGTATATTTATCGTGAAATGGATAGTTTTAATACTAAAGCCATGGGAAGCATAGCACCTTCGTGCAACTGCATCGAATTATGGTTTTACCTTGTCATATCTCGCTTTCTGCGTTAGGTACACATTTAATTGTAATGTTTGAAAAGTAAGTAATGCATAAATTATAACTAATTATTCATGGCTTGTTATGCCAAAAAACTAATATTTATGAGCAATATCTAGATAATTATAATCATTTCCACACCACCATGAGGTAGAGCTTATGGAATGATTATTTTTAAGCATCATAACCCTGCGGGCCCAATCCATTACTAATAGTGTTCTGACAAAATGGATTCTCACAATGCCTATTCTTCTGAAGGTATCAGAAAAACTTGAAGAAATTCGCCAAGTGTCATTTGCTACTACAGAACAACATGTGGATGCTAGGATATCATATTGGTATATCAAAAGATGACGAAGATGTTCAAAAATATTTGGATTAGTACTTATCTCACAATCCCTTTCAATTTGGACACAATGTAAAGTAAATAAGTACCGGAGTACAAGGAGATGAAAATATTGATTGCTATAAATCCTACGAGATTGGCTCATCTTCATTGACCATTTGGAAACAACTTTGATAGTGTAAAGTTTCGACGCAAAAAGAGTGATGCCACTTGGAGCAGTCACCTCAAAAATAAAATACATGATAACATTCCAATTGACCTTATAATACTTTTTCAACGAATTTCCCTGGCCAAGAAATTTATTAAGAGTTGCAGCAGTATTTTCAATTTGAATTGGCTTTCACTCTTTTAGGAATTAGGAATGCAAAAGACAAGAAAATCTGTTTTATATGAATTTTTTTCTTCTGTATCTGATGAAGTAAATTTTGTAAATGGAATTCACGTTGTAGACGGCAAATTAATTCTTACCCGTGTAGTTTGATGTCAAAAAGAGGCATTCTCTTAGACCCTAATAAAGTACTCTTTTAATTATGTTAGAATTACTATAAAGGAAAGAGTATCTTAATTTTCGATGGATATGAAGAATAAGCCAAAAGCACAAAATCAGCCGAGCATTCTAGACGATTGAAGAGACATTACAGTGGTTAATGTACTGTTCAACGAGTTGATGACAGCAATTAGGTCTCAAGAGAAATTCCTATTAAATAATAAGAAAAAACTGCCTCATCTCCATGTTACGTAAGAAGCTTGAAAATGAGGGGTTTGTTGCTAAACAAGCTGATTAGTATGCTGATTCTCTCATTATAAATACCGCAATTGATATATCATGTGATTACGATTGTGTTATGCTAGTTGGATGAAGATAGTGTGTTTTCATCCAGCAGCTTCAACTTTCCCAAAGAATTGAAGGACAATATTTTGTTTGTTGAGTGACCAAGCAAATTAAAGCATTGATAAAGAAGAGGAAATTTGTCAACCCTTAATTTCCAAACGAATAAAGATGAAATAAAAAATTATAGTGGATTAGGCCTACAGGGGATACAATGCTAAAAAAAGTTCCATATACTCTACCTCGTGTTAGTGTGGAAAGGAGTATAAAAACTGGATATTACTCATAAATATTAGTTTTTTGGCATAACAAACCATGAATATTTAATAATAAATGCATTCGTTATTTTTTAAACTCTACAATTTAATATCATGTATCTTAGGAAGTGAGATACTACAAGGTAAAACAATAGGCCTAAAAGGATATATTGAAAGAAAATATAATTTTAGCGTGTTTTTTCCTTTATTGTGGTGAATGCAGACCTTGCACAAGGGGAAAAAATAGTAGGGCCTATGCTAATTTGACCCCCAAAATAAAGCAATCAAAACATTTCCAGCTTTCTGGGATTTTTTCCGATTTAGTAACTTTTTTACCCTGACGCCTGGCCTATATGCAATATTTAACCATGTTATTATTATAAACTATTCCAAATGGACAAAAACTAGCCTTTCAAGCATCAACAACAAATCTTTCTTGAAATATCAGGATCCCGCTCAGCAATATAGTGATAGCCCATGACATAGTTGTTTTGATTCAATTGTTTACTGTAACAAATATTTTTAATTTTGATTTTAGTTTTTAATCGATTCTCCATATCCTTGTGAGTGGAATTATGGTGTTAAATTATTATTTATTATATGCTATTCTATATAAAAGTGTTACATACTGTTTTTATGCACCATTAATGTCCCTATCACAGCTAAAGTAAGCCTGTATAAGATTTATTTTTATTTCCAAAATACACACACATGCACGCATGCACACACACACACACACACACACACACACACACACACACGAATTCATCGTTTTCATCGTTTTCATCAGGGATCTGAAAAAAAGATGTGTACGGGAAAACGATAAATGCGGGAGCCTAGACCCCTATGTAAAATTTATAAAAACTATCATCTTTGCCCATATGTATTTACTAAATCAGAAAATGTTCACAAATAAATAATGTTATAGTTTCCATCATCAAGTCCACTTCACATTACTTCTTTTAATTAAAAGTCATTAATCTTCATCTTCATTTGTTTAGTAGAACTTTTACTTTTCAAATTGTGGGTGACCTGGTGGTCTAGGGGTAAGGTGTCAGACTTCTGTGCTGAAGGTCCGGGGTTCAATCCTTGGTCCCGGCACAGATTAATCTGATTGCCAAACCATTCCTTCACCTCTGACAAGACGTGTATTAATCATAACTTGTGAATGTGTGGAATGCCAGGCCTCCACCGTGGTTCAGATTCCACGTTAAACTGTAAGTCCTCCATTTCATCTCACAATCACCCTACCATTACACATTAGCGTAAGTGTGAATAAACCGAACGGGTAGTAAGACGCGGTGCTAATAATAATACTTTTCAAATTGAACAATAAACTTACAATATTAACAAGGTTGGGTTGGTCTCTTTTGGTGATATAGGACCATACACAAATCCTCACATGGTCTCAAACACATGAGATGCTTCCTTAGAGTTCAGCACTGGTTCAGGCTCAGCTTCATCATCATCATCATCATCATCATCCTCATCCTCACCGCCATCTTGCCCCTCCAACAAGCAACTTCCACTTCCCAACTCACCACACATTTCTTCCACACATGACACAATGCACCACCCTCCTCGGCCACATAGTTAGCTAATGCGCCAGTTTCGTACTGAGCTAGACTGGGAAATCGATGTTTGAATTTTGCTCAGGTGAACTGGGGGTGGTTTTTCCTAAATGGTTTTCCATTCTACCTCTACACAAATGCGGGTTCACTTCCTCTACATTCAACCTTCCCAATTACTAGCCCATTAGCATAATTAGTACATAAATGTATAACCCGAATCGGTTGTAAGATGTGGTACTAAGTATTATTATTATTATTATTATTATTATTATTATTATTATTATTATTATTATAATAATAATTATTATTACTACTATTATTATTATTAATTTTATTATTATTATTATTTTTATTATTATTATTATTATTATTATTATTATTATACCACACCACACCACATGTTGCGCACTCCTGGTCCATAGACACATACATATCAAAGTTCACACCAGCGGTGTTTTTCCCAAGTCGAACCTAATCTTCACATCTTCCTGTCTCTGTCACGTCTGACCCTTCATTTTTATTCACGTGGCTACACTTTTTACAAAACAGTTCTGGATTGTAGACTGGGTCACTTGTTTTCACACCTAAACAATAAGGTAAATGGCCTGTAGGAAGAGGCTCTATGACACTGGTGCAGCTAGGGGATATAAAACCACATTTACATTCCTCAAAAAGAATGTGTCTGGAGAGTGAGCAACACAATTGTCTACAAATAGAAGTATTTTCCTTCCTTGTGCACTGAATGATCCATCAAGAGCACAAAGAAGACCTCTGAAAATCTCTGCTTACAAGTTGGTATAGTAGGTCACAGGTAGCTTCTTTACATTTTTAAAACCCCGTGATTTCGCCGGCTTTCCGATACAAATGAGCACTCTTTTGTTTGAGCCATAACTGTTTGTGCACAGTAGTACCGTCAGTCGCTCCTTCACACTTTTTCCTCCATGGCAGGTCTCTCAATGCTATCGTTCGGTCTGGTGAGCAATTGAAAAGTATATATGTTTCATCTTTATTATAAATGTCCCAAGCCTTATGCCCCTCCAGCAGCTTCGAAAGCTTCTTGAACCAGAGGTCCGTGGCATTGGTGTCTACAGCAACACACTCCCCGGCCAATTTATTAAATACTAGGCCATGGTATTGCTTGAAGTGGTAGATCCAACCATTTGAAGCTAAAAGGTTCTCAATCCTCATTGCTGCAGCTATTTTGAGGGATTTCTCCTGCAGAATGCTCCCATTCACAAGAATGCCTGATGCTCTGGCCTGCTGCTTCCAGGTAAAGAGGAAGTTTTCCAGCTCACTGTAGGTCGGCACCTTGCCTCTCTTTCTCTTCTTTGCTGATGTACCACACATATTGGCCTGCTCTCTTAGTTCCTTTTTCTGCAAAATAATCATATTTAAAGTAAGTGGTGGATGGCCTAGTTGGCTGGATACGTCACAAATATATAGCACAAATTAGTAAGTTATTTAAAATATTTACAATGATATTGACCTATTTTTCCAACTCTTTTCATACTTTTTGTATTATTCTTATCCAACCTATCTTAACTGAACCTATCATGCCTTAATAAATACATTTTTTGAATAATATAAATCAAATAAACAATTTATTGTTAACAATATAAGAAAAGGCGTCATAAAACTTAAAGGATCATGGGTTAACATTATAACGCAAAGGATCATTGGTCAATACACAGTTTTTCAATATTGACATATAGTTAAGATTGAGATTTTAGTGAATTTTGGTTTCAATTACATAGTAGTTATTCAAAATGATCAAACTTTATAAAACTTTATTTGGTATTATTATATTCAGCATATTCTTCAGTATGTAATAGTGATTAGATAATAGACATATATTATAACAAAACAAAAATACATTTTTAAAATTCTATATTAGGTAGGCCTAGGCCTACATACTATTTGTGTCACTTATTATTCACAATTGACACACCAAGATTTGGAGCATACCAATATTTAAATTCCACTAAATTGTTTGTAGGCTATCGATGTTAATGTACTGTCACCAAGATTTTATTATTTTGAAAACTTTATAAATAAAGATTACATTTACTCATAACTCACCAACAACTTGCCCAAATCACTTTTGGAATGCAAATATTGACGATGATGTGTTACTTACCTGTGATCCTGGGTGCTAAAATGTCTATGAAGTCATTGGATGATGTATACCACCTGGGATTAATTATTTAAAAATATATATTTAATTTTATCTATAATTTTTTTTTATTATTTAGCACCACTTCTTACAACCTGACCATGTTATACGTTTATGTACTACTAATTATGCTAATGGGTTAGGAATTGGGAAGGTTGAATTTAGAGGAAGTGAACACACATTTGCGTGGAGGGAGAGTGGAAAACCATTTAGGGAAAACCCCACCCCATTCACCCAAATAAGATTCGAACCTCGATCTCTCTATCTTCGGCAATCCAGCTCAACATGAAACTAGCATGTTAGCTAGTTACACCACTGAGGCGGGTTTAAAATTTTAACTAACCAGTCTAATGCATGAAAAGTTCGGTTAATCTAGGTGGTAAAAGCAATGCACCCATACTCCAAAAACAAGCATCAAATAAACAAGTAAAAAAAATTGTTTATTTATTTATGATAGTTCCAGGCCCTAAAGTTTTTTTATCTTTAGTATTATTATTATTAGCACCGCGTCTTACTACCCGTTCTGGTTATACTCACGCTAACGTGCAATGTTAGGGTGATTGTGTGATGAAATGGAGGACCTACAGTTTAACGTGGAATCCGAACCACGGTAGAGGCCTGGCATTCCTCACAATTCATAAGTTGTGATTAATACACGTCTTGTCAGTGGTGAAGGAAGAGTTTGGCAATCAGATAAATCTGTGCTGGGACCGAGGATTGAACCCCGGACCTTCAGCACAGAAGTTTGACACCTTACCCCTAGACCACCAGGTCACCTTTATCTTTAGTAAGCGTGGTTATAATTAATATGGAGTTGGGGCATGGACTACTTGCATTTCATGTATTGACAGACAGGTTGAGGTTTGAATCCCGGTTAGGTGCACTTGGTGTGACCCATTTTATCTCCACACTAATGTGTGTGCGTCTATTTTAAGCTACCTTTTTCATTCCTTCCACATTATATAAAGTTGTTGGAACTATTATATTTTTGTCTGTAAAACCTGGAAATGTCAGGGAATTTCAGTGTTAAAAATTAGTGGCAACCCTGATTGTACTTACCTTTTGATTGTGTCCAGGCAAATATTGTATTGTTCTGGCATACACCCATTTGTGCATTCAGTTTGTTGCTGTACACCTACGCTGGTTACTTATGTAGTTTGATTTATTTATTAGCATAGTTAGTTTGAGATTGCCATAGTTGTATATTGTACAAGGAGGGATTAAAAACAGCTGTCAAATGAATGTTGAATGTCCTAATTCAAACTAGTTTTAGTGCATACAACCTACCTGTAGAATGAATGGCAGACACTTTAGTCAATAAAGCATCACATTTTTCTTTTATATCAAATGACCAAAGGTTAAAGACCTGCAATGGTATGGCACAAAGACAAAAATGTCAAGATTATCTAGTCTAGTTTGCTGGTGATGGGGAGGTAAGAGTTCAAATTTTGTCTAGCTGTATTGAGGTATTTTCTTAAGTGGTTTCCCACTCTCCCTCTATGCAATTGAGGATGCATTTCATTTCAATTCTACCATCTTACTCATCTCTACCCTATTAGCATAATTAAAATTTGTATAGCTAGGACACGTCATAAGATGGCTTGGAAAAATAAATTTATAGTTTTCAAATTATTGGGTAGAAAATATCCAACCACAAATGATAAAGAATTACATGCAATAGGGCTACTTCTTTCAGATACCACTATAATAATATTCAACTAATATATCTAGAGGCATGGCTGCCAGCAAAGTGTTATGATAGATGACACTTTTTCAACCTGACCCCTGGTTGAGGCTGGTGTTCCACAGGACTCGGTCTTAGGAACATTGCTTTTTTCTTTGTATGTGAATATCACCTCAAAGTTTTACTGTAAATATTATATGTATGCTGACAACCTTCAAATAATGTATATATTTCCACCCACCGTTCTTCATAAAATACAACCATACAAAGAATAAATTTTGAACTAGCTGCAATAAATGCTTGGTCCAAATTGAACCCCGATAAACCTCAACTTAATTAGACAAATCAGGTAACTAAGATTTGCAATAAAGTTTATGCCTGCCTACATTTGCTGAGAAGGTTTAAGAATACTCTACCAGAATCTGTGTGAATTATTCCTGTGCAAAGCTTAATATTGCCACACTTTGAATACTGTGATATAGTATACGATGACTTAAAAGATAATATAGCAGAATGACTACAACAACTACAAAACTCATGTGTTTGATACATATTTAACTTAAAATGGCATGATCAATGGTCATTGTATTTTCATAAACTAAATTGGTTAAGAATAAATGAAAGGCAAAGACTAAACTTATTTGTATTGTATTTTCATACACTACATTGGTTAAGAGTAAATAAAAGGCAAAGACTAAACTTATTTGTATTGCTTCACAAAATATTATTAACATATCGGCCTCAATACCTATCCTCATGGCTCCTACTTCTGAAGGATTGACACACTTGTGCTACTAGATCATAATCCACCCTACATATTCCCATGCATTGATTTCAAATATATGCTCGTTCTTTTACTGTCTTGGCATTGCAGTCTTAGAACAAATTAAATAACTTGACTCATTACCTGACATCCAACATTCCCTTTAAGTGTGCGGTTCTACAAAATATCATGTCAAATAAGCTAAAATTATTTTTTGAAACTATTTGAGCTGTGAATAAGTGTGTGAATGAGCTTGCAAATAGTTTTCTACTTGTTTAAATTTTCCTCTCAATTTTATATTTTATTATTATTATTATTATTATTATTATTATTATTATTATTATTATTATTATTATTATTACCATTAAAATGTGGTTGTATTACAATAACTGTTGTATTTAAGCTCTGGTTAAGGTGAAGAGAAGGCTAACATAACAACACCTTAACTTCGCCAGATATATAAAGACTATTATTATTATTATTGGATGTGAAAATGTTTTGTAGTGCATACCAGTCATGCTACTTGTTTCTTTGTGGAACAAAAGACAGGCTTAAGATGGATGGAAACCATCAAAATAATATAACACAGTTATTAACTTTAGTGGCAGTGGAATTTTAATTGTCTAGGACAGTGGTTCTCAAACTTGTATGCTTCACGTACCCCCTAAGAATATTTATATAACTGGCATACCCCTTGTACAGATATAAAATATTTTAGTATAATTATGGGTATACAATAAAACATCTGTATTTATTTATGTCTATTTACAGTTTACTTACACAACTACATATATTAATAAACACAAAAAATGACATTGTGATTGCACAAATCTAACAAAATTATTAATATCAATCTGTGGGTACTCATTGAGATTGGTGTGCTTGTTTATGTTTGCAAAGCTCATCAATGGCTGGTGTTATCTTGTGCTATACTACACAGCTACTAGCAGTGTTGCTAAATGTACAATCTGTATACTACTTGTACAATAATTCCACCACTTCGTGTACCCCCAAAATGTGTTCTGCATACCACCATGGGGTACGCGTACCCCACTTTGAGAATCACTGGTCCAGGTGAAGAGGACAGTTAACAAAATTAAGGGCATGCTAAAGGGGGGGTCCCAGGATCCTCCTCCTCCGGCAAATGTTTGAGAATTGGATGTTCCTAGAAGCTATTTGAAGGGTCCTACTTCGGCCAACTTTTAAAAATTGAATGCCTTTAAAGTGATTCTCGTTTGACTCTTTTTCAAAACTAGATTACTTTAGAAACTATTTCAAATAGTTTCCTCTCAGATTAAGTTAAGTGTCCTTGTTGATACTGCTTTTGTGGTTTCTTAGCAAACAAGTAGGCCTACAATTGATTATACACCAAACTACATGAATGTCTTCACTCTTATTTTGCCCATTGTTAAATTGTGTTGTGCCTCTAAAACACTAGCTAAATGGGATTAAATAGGCTTGATCATGCTCTAAACGATGTATTTAATGAACCATTTTCACCGAAATTAGCAGGATCTTCCAGAGGCACCAAGGCATCTAATTAAAACCACAAATTTTATTAACTATAAATTGTTCCCGTGGGTTTGGCTGGAAAGCGTCTTTGCATAAGATATTTGGGTTCAAATATAGGGTGCTGATTATAATTATGTGGTTTCTTAACAATTGGGTACAATTGATTGTACAACCCAATCAGATTACACCATTGCCTTCACTCTTTTGTACTTATTTCTAAATTATCCCATTTGTGGCTTCTTGAAATACAATTAAAACCCCATATTTTAAATTAATTATAGGGCCTACCAAAAATCTAATGATAACAAAACAAAAATACAGTTTATGGAACACATAGGAAAAACTAATACTTTGAAAATATGTTCTAGGTTATCCAAATGTGTTTGTTTTTTATTCCAGTCGGAGGAGGACAAACAGCTACAGGAAGAGTTGAACATGTTGGTTGAGAGGCTTGTGGTGAGTAGTTCACTTCTCTTTTATGAAATTTGCTCATAGCTCGCTAAAGTTTACTTTTTCTTAAAATTTGGACCTACCAGAACATATTAAAAAAAATTATGTAGCCTACTATAATTTTGCAGGCACCGAGTGCATCTGACCAGGGTTTGAATTTTAATATATAATACCACTTGGCCACTCATTTAGGTTTAATATGTGTTGATCAAGGTTTAGTGTTATTTTTAGTGCAAAACATGTTAATGTTAGTACTATTTTTTTTAAATGTAGGCTCCCCCCGGCCTTGGTAATTTGGACCGCATGAACTAAATATGTATAAGACTTTCATGATGATGTCATACAAAATTGTATTCCATCTATAACCTTTTATTTTGTTACTTGTAATTTTAAATTTGGTTATAAGTGTATCTTGACACTTTGTGTAGACCTACCTTTAGTCAACAAATATTAAACGATTTTCCTAGTAAATCATTAATGCCTTTGACCAAGATAATTATAATAAAACCCACTTCCATGGCTGCACGGTCTAACGGTCTAAAATCAAGAAAAACTCTGTTCATAAACACACATAAATAAATATATAAATTTTAACTTTCTTTTCAACTTTTATTATTGATTAATGATTATAAATAAATTTAGGAGGTTGGTTGCCAATCAATTCAAACTGATGCTTCAGTACAAAAGTTCTAACAATACATAGCACTAAAAGCAAAACAACTTTAGAAACAAAATAATAGGTAATATCAAAAACATATTTGAGACACGTAAATAACAAAAACGTAAACTTAAGCATACACTGATTTTGCTAGGAAGTCTGTTCTGAAAAGTCTTTTTCCCCACCAATATCCTGCTTTTGGCAAATAGAACCTGTAAAGAGACAACTTCTTTAAATATATAAATCAAGGGTGAAGTTTCTTTTGCTAGCATTGTTCAATTCACATTATTTTATTTAACTGCATAAAGAAATACTCGTTTAAAATCCAGTACCTATGGGTGTAATAACCGCTGATTCTGTAGGACAATAGGACATCACCCCGAAAAACAGTATTACTCTGCAAAAAAAAAGGTGCGTTTGGTCATCCTAATCATATGTTTTTTAGAGAGATGGCTTCCTCAAGATACATATTACTCGAAAAATATTGCTATAGGCCGTAATTCTCTTAAATTTTAGTACAGGCTCTTAAAGATATCTACCATCTGTTTCCAACCCATTGGTTTCCCTGTTAGCACCATCCTTTTTCTCCAGCGGAGATGCTATTTTGTAGACTAAAAATGAACATTGTTATTTCTATGAAATAAGCATTCAATATTATATAACATTCGCTAATGCATCTAATGAAAGCAATATAAACTACCAAAAATATGTTTAGCAACTAATTTTTAGAAACTATGAAAATTAACATTGTGTCCGAGTTTCATGAGTTTATAAATATATCACATCATAAGTCTTGTTCCAATTGTGCGTGAAAGGCATTAATTTTATGGTGGCTCTAATAATAGTTTTGAAAAATGCTTGAAAAGTCTGAAATGGATATATTTTACATGAGGCTTAAAATTGACAACAAACTATGCACATTGAAAATATAAAGCAAAACATGGAAAAGTGTTCCTGTTAGAAACTTTTTTCTTCTCATTTTACATGTTAAAGAAATTATAATAATAGTCCAAATTTATTTTTGAAAAAACAATGGGCCAATGGCACCTCCCATTTGTATCGTGGCTATAAACTAACATCGCCACCACCCTCCGCCACCTTAAAAGAGTGTATACACACTTACCTCATTTTACGAGGAAGTCAGCGCCTAATCACAGATACTCCACGCACGTCAACACACAACACTGCTTATCGTTCGAGTTTGGCAAGAAAACAAGAATGAAGTCACGAAGGGGCATTTGAATCCTGTTCGCCTATCCCTGAGTTCAAGACGCTGCATAGGCGATAAAGCTTGGAGAAAGGCGCAAAAAGTGCTATCACGTGTGTCTACCTACCCCCCCCCNCTACCCCTCATAGTCATCCTCACGACGCTGTGCGCAGATGTCGATAAGAGGGCCATTTCTGACTAGCTTGTGATGACTTTATTGTTCATGTGATATCTTCATACCATTTTTCCCTGCTGTTCAAAGTTAAATATAAGCTAGTGCCCAGTTAAATATAAGCTAGTGGATCTTTACTCTTTGATGTTAATAAGAAGTAGGGACTTAACAACATGTAAGTGATCATTATTTTGAAAAATAATTTTTTATATACATTTTTTATTTCAAAACTTTGCAACAACTAAACTCATTCTATATTATGTAGGGCTTAAATTTGATTATGTTTCGACACGTTTATTAATTTTTTACTAAATTAAATTTCTTTTGTAATTAGAATTTGTTTTGGATACTGACATTATGTTCTTAAAGCCTTTTTGATCTGAGTTCGGATGATTTATTCACAAGTTAAAATTATTTAATTTAATCTTCGTGCGCTCTCTTGCCCTTTATTTCCTTTGCCATATACTTACAGTTGTAGTGAGTCCAAGCGTAACTAATAATGTTTGGGATCATATTTTCAAGTTTAATGCTAATGGGAAATACATTAGATGTTTCTAGTATGTCAGGAGTTTATTGCAGTGGCGTATTCTCCGGGTATGCTAGTCCTGTGCCGCATAACCATAATGATATGGACTAGTTTTTTTTAATTCAATGTTTTCTGTGCTGTGTAAATACTAATGTTTAAATTGTTAATTAATATATATGTAATTAATTATTAATTTTAAAACTAATATAGGTGCATATTCCAAGAATACTATGTTTTAAATAATTCTTCTTCCAAAAGGCTCTACTTAACACAATAGGAAACCTAGGGCCTGTTGCTTGAAAACCGCAAGGCAAGCTAGGGAGGCTCTAATGACCTTGCCCAATATCTAAGGGGTTGCAACCCATTCCTTTCAGCTCGCCCACTAGTAATTGGCCAATGAGTTCGGGTTTTTACACCCCAGGTCATGCTGTTCATGTATAGCAGGCTAAGCATTGTGCCAACTATTGAAAAAAGATTCAAAATCACACTGTTTATTTATTAAGCTAATTTAGTTTAGTTGAAGTAAAATTACATGAAACATATATAAAATTAATTGTAAAATAATAGTTAGTTTACATAACAAGCTTTAAATTATACACAAATTAAATACATTGAGCTATGTTTAGGCATTCTAGTCACATGTATTTTCATGTATTTGGCAAACACATTTAACCACTCTTTCAAATTTACGCATTTCAGCACTGGTAGAGTGAGGAAGGGAGGGGGGCGGATTACGGGGCTACTTTAACCGTAGTTGACGGTAATTCTTGTTTTTCTTTAGTAGAAAGGATGCACAGAATTTTAATAGTGTTCTTTTAGTATTTGTTTTACATTAACGACTTATTAGTCATTGTGATTTTATATAATTATACATCAAAGAATCCCAAAAGTCAAGAGTGTAATCTCACCATTTCAAGATGATTTTGAAAGAAAAGGTAAAATAAACTATATTTTCATATAATTTACTTAATCAGTGGCGCACCCAGCCATTTACTTTGGGGGAGGCATTCAATAAAGGTTGTAGCAAGAATGAAATCTTGATGGAGAGAGCAGGTTTGGGGTTGCACAACCCCCTAATACCCGAAGGCCAAGAATATTTATGAATATTAAATCCTTTTAGAAATTATTTGGAATAGTTTTATAATAATTAAGAGATTTAAATAATGCAAATGGTATCGAAGCTATTATTTACGTGTCTTTTTTAATTGTTAATTTTGTGTGTAACGGTAAACCTTTTGAATATTAGGCTTAAATCAGAAGCCTGGCTTTAAAATGTAGCTTATACATTCAATACATCTTCAATACTAAATATTTTAGTTATGCTTCATATTATTTAAATTTCTATTAAAATTATTTATGTGCTGGGGAACTGGGGGTGGTGTAGGGGGTCAAATACCCTGTTCGCCTCTCTCCCCCTTGGGTTGCACTACTGCTTACAGCAAAATATCTGTGTAAATATCTTAGCAATAAACCAATGACATACTGTTAGAGTATTAATAGTTTGAGATAATCTCCCTTATGTTAGTCGGAGTTTACGCATCTAAATAGTTTCTGGAGCATAAATTCTCAAGTTGGGAGACTCGTTTGTTTCCAAGTAGCATTGTGTGAGAAAAGTTAGGATTTAAGAAATAGTTTTAGTTGCAACTTGAGTTGGACAATCCACCTGATTCCCTCTCACCAAGATTTGATAGATGCTTGATCGATGTACCACTTCATTTTACTCTTATTATGATTTTTTGGTTTGAGTATTGCTAACTGTGTGCTTTTAATTACACAAGGCTAATTGAATAGGATCTGTCTCTCTTATGCATTCAGAAATATGCCCATACCACTCCTAGCCCCGACATTAATATTAAATTTCTAACCATGTAGATATCATTACAATTTGAGGACCAGCTTTGGGGTTTAGGGGTCATAGGTTCTGACTACGGACCCAGAGGTCCCGGGTTTGATTCCCGGCTCTTCCAGAATTTCTGAGAAGTCTTTCCATATTATCTGGTAAGCAGTGGGTCTGGAAGGGTTAGATTCTGCCTGGTGTGGATAAATAAGGGGCTACTTGAATACAGTAGTAGTGGCCCCAGTATAGAAACTGAGTTAAATGGCTGGAGGCCTCATTGTGTTGACCACATGACACCCTCTAACCGGAAGAATTGGCACTAATTCACCAAACAGTGTGGTAGCCACTCGGTAGGTATAGCCTGAATGCGGGCTGACCCCATGGAGTTACTTTTATTACATTTTGAGTGGATGGTAATCATCGTTATGGACGAATAAAAAAAGAGAGTAGGAGTAGGGAGACCTCAAAATTTCCTAAAATAGCATACAGTTGAGGGAAAACAAAGAATTTTTCGAGAACCACTTTTCTATAGGCACACATCTTTAAATATTTCCCTTGAAATAATTTCTTGACGTTCTTGGACAACAGTGGTTGAGGGTTCTCAGCCCTCAAATTGCCCTGCAACTTTTATAGTACAGCATACCTATTAATTTTCTCAGAATACACCACTGGTTTATTGTTAACTTAGTAGCTAGGTTAGAAAAGAAATAAGTATTTTGGTGTCTTAAGTTCCCCCCGCCTCACGGGTCATTAGACAAGAATAATGTGTATAGTTATGAGCAAAACTCTACTAGTTGTTTTATAAAAACGGAAATGTTATATGTATAAACTTTTAAGACAAGTTTAATATCACGTGTTTACAGTTATCCTTTGAAAGGCTTAGCCATAATGTGTAGATGATAGGTTGTATCTATGCTTACAATCTAATTTGCGTATTGTTTGCAATAATCAACTTTGTTTACATTTGAACTAGTAATGTTTCCTAATGATGAATATTCGCTAATTTAGTTAAATGCACTTTGAACGCTTTTATTTAATATTGCTATGTATACTTAAGTACTTCCTGTTAAATATTATTGAACTATCTACTATAGCGCATTGTCCGCAATCTTTAAATATTATTTTGTTTACCTTTTGAGTCTTATTCAATACTCTGATAATAAATGGCCTTCAGGCCAATGTTAATTTCAGGTCATTCTTTATGCATTTACATTAATCTAAATCATAACTTCCTCAACGTCAAGAGCTGAATACACTATTTTACTGCAAGTTAAGATAACTAGGTTTGGGTACTTGGGCTTGGCATATTTGAGTGTAGGTCAAATAAAGATCCCTGGTGATCTGCCTTTTTTTTTATTCTTGGTCTTGCAACCCCCAAAAACCGGGTTGACATTTATGTGGTTGCATTTTGAATTTGTAGAGTGAGTAGCTTGATTTACACACTTTAGCACTAATAGACAGTTGTGATGTTGACAACTGAAAAGTTATGTCAATTCATCCCATTCTTATAAATATTGATAATATTGGCTACAGGTACATTTAGTCAATTATACATTCATATGGAAACATAAATACTTCTTTGTTTATACAGTTACACAGGTTGAACTTTGTTGCAATTGCTGTGACCATGTTAAAGATTTTAAAACATATTTTATGTTCCACAACAATTTATCATATCATAATAATTTCGGGTGAAAAAACCAACTATCCACAGTGGTGGTTGATTAGACCTAGGCGTTATACTCTCTTTACACTTTGTCATCATTTGCAATCAGGTTAGAGTTCAAATCCTGGCTGAATTCACTGGCATGATTCCAACCCCTCAAACCAGTAGGTAGCGCATGTGCAAACTGAGCTAGAAGTTCCAGGTTCCATTCCAGGCATGATTGAAGATTTATTATTGATAAATTATATTATGAGGGGCTGTGTTTTTCTTGGTATTAAGATAATTTGTAAGTCTTGTGTTGATATAATCATTGTGTTTAAAAGGTGCATGTAAAATAACCCAGTAAAAATATAATTCTCTGGAATTGGTTTTATCAAGTGACATTCATTCCTCATCCTTAAGACATATTCTTGATTTAAATTAATTAAAGTTTCTGATAGCCAAAACACAGATGTAATACTATTGTTATGGTTTCCTCCCCTTTACTCTAATATATATATATATATAATATCTTATTACAAGGTAAATGTATAGCACGATAGAGATAGGGAACTGTTTCATAAGAGTAAGAGAAATTAATAGGTAACAATAATAGATTTATTATACAATAACATAAAAAGTTGATATCGGGTTACAATTGATTTAGAAGATTGAATGCGGGACCAATGAATAATAAACAGTAATAAATTTCCGTTAAATTGGCTAAGGAAAACGAGTAACTCTTAGATGAACAATATTAAGATTTAAACTGACAAATAAGATAGGGTTTAACAAATCCATACTTATAGGAACTTCCCTTGGCTTGGGAGAATACGTGTCCAAGACGACACGGTAACAGTCAAAAGGAAGTTAAGTCTAGATATTGAGTATTGGATTCCAAAACAGCCGGGCTAGCGCCTGACTTCCACCAGAAGGGTCTAAACAGAAAACATGGTGAATTAATTACAAATAAAGATACGACAATAGATCCTATAATTTTAAAGTTACTAACCTAAACTCGGCGAAGCTAGCTGGCTTGACTTGAATTTAAGAAATGTCTTATAGAGAGCCTACATAATAAACGGTAAGAGGACGGTCTGTCCATTACAAAAGCAGATGGCTAACAATCAGGTGTCAACACTAAATTGTACTATGGCCGGTCATTTCCCAGTTGGTACTGCCAGAGCATTCAATAGTACATTTATGTCATTACCCACTGCCTGGGGTAAACATCAAATTTAGTACACACCAACATTAAATACTAGAACAAATAAGGTATCAACAAGGGACCAAAGAAAATACTATCTGAGCAGGCCATTATACCAAACTAGCCGTGTTCCGCACTTTGCACACCCAAAATAGTAGCACAGAATAAAGAGATGCCAATTAGAGTGCTTTGAGATACTGACCTAACTAGGTCCTCAAATAAGGGCTTTAAACAACCTGCTTGTAGCCATACAAAGATATGAACATGTGAGCATGACGTCCTTGGCGTTATGGGATATTGTGAAGTCATAAGGACTTAATATTGAATAATGAACTTGTGGAGAAGAGGAAGTTTTAAGCAATGTTCCTATTACATATAGAGCTCAAGGCTCCTGTATTTAAGCTATGTCATATGGACAATAAATAGTCAAACTATTTGACTAAATAAATTAAGTCAGCTTGACACAAAAACTAAACTTAGTCACTCTGACTAAAACAACATATCTGATGGACATAGAAAAAATATTAGTCATTTTGACTAACGACAACATGTCTGATGGACATACAAAATATGTTAGACAGTTTGACTTAAGAAAACACATCTGATGGACGTAGAAATAATATTATAGCCGCTTTGACTAACAACTAAATTAGTCTCCTTAACTACCACAAGAAGTCTGAAGGACTTGGACATTTGTTAAATACTTGGAACATCAGAGGAGAATCCCTCGGCGTGGAGGCAGTGAGACCCACAACTCATACAACAATACCATCCGTATCTCCTTCAGGTGCTGCAGCAGAGGTTCCGCCTTCGAGGATATAATATGATGAACCATAATCTGTGAACCCAGAGGCCACCCGTTATATACTCTTCTCTCAGACTCTAAACAAGACCAAAATTGGGCATGTAATGAGGAGAAAGGAAGGAAGGGGGAGATAGGAAAGGCGGAGAAAGAGTTACCAAGGAAGTCTGCTAGGACAACAGTGCTCATAGCTCAAGGCATCGAACCAACGACAGTCAGTTGGACTTCAACATCGAGTGTTCAGGGGTTGAGACGTCTGTTAAAAACTGCCACGCCTTCACTCAATGTAAGTAAAACACAAATGATATTATTGCAGGATATATCAGTTTTAATTCTCTTCTTTGCCTTCCTTTATTTCAGTTTAGTATTTTGTGCAGATTACGGTTTTAGATGTCATTTCACTTGAGTGACATGCTACACTATGTCCTGTTGAACTTAGCATTGACCCATTCCTCTACTGATAAGTTGGAAATGTGAACTAATGTCTCCTTGTAAAGGTAAAACACAGCTGTGAAACATATTTAAGAAGACTGTTTACCAGTTGTGAGCTATTAATTTTGTGTTTTGGTGATTATTTTAGTGTTTAGTGATTTAATATTATTTGATAATGAATGTAAAACTAAGGTTATAAACAAACAATTACATAAGTCAATCTTACAAGGTATGGATGAGTTAGGTGATTGTTTAAAAAGTGCACACACATCCACATGGATAAAGGAAGGAATAACAATTTGGTTTATCTGACTTGTGAGAACCATCTTAAGTTTGTTGTGCCTCACTGTTCAGTCGGCCCTTGTATATTTCCTACGCACTTGCTCAGGCCGCGCCACCCACCCTCTCTACTGCCTGGACTGCTCCACAGTCCATGTTCTCGAAGCCGTCCGTGACGAGCTCACCTCTATACATGGTGCCAAAGAGAACTCCTGCCTCTATTGGCTCGCGTGATGGGCACTATCCTTCCAATTTGCACGCACCAATGGCAAGCCCCTGTTTCTCCCATTGGACAAGGCCAGGCAGCAGTGGAGGGTATTTAACATGGTGATTCCTTGGTCTCTAGGCCAGTCAGCCAGTCAGCCTCAGCAAGTCAGCCAGCCTCGGCCAATCAATGGTACCCACCTGGGTGCACCTACCATACGAAGGAGCTTATTAAATTGTCTTATGTTACAAAAGAGCAATTTGTTTAACCCTCTCTCTCCACCCTCACCATACCTCCCACCGCGACTCATGTTGCCGGAACATCCTTCCGTTCCACCGCGACTCACGTTGGCGGAACTTCCTTTCGTTCCACCGCGACTAGCGTTGCCGGAACATCCTTCCGTTCCACCGTGACTAACATTGCCAGAACACACTCGCCGACCTTTTTCCTACCCACACGTGTCTGACCACGACGTCACCGACGTCGTGACATCAACCAGTTACCCCCGAGTCGAAGGGAGGGATAAGAAGTTCAACATACAGAATTCAAGCTTTAAACTACTCATTGCAGTTGTGTACCATCGGTTTCTAGCGGACACCAGAGACGATGATAGCTAACAAGGAAAATGAGCATGACAGGAAGCACTAGAAAGGATAAGATACGAGAGCAATTTAACAAATCAGTTTAATGTAATCAATGGCCAAAATAAGTACATTGCACATCATCAAAACACAAGCCAATATATACAGAAGCGGTCTTTGGAATTACCAATATTTACTTGCCACACAGATTGTTATACGAAAGATATTCCCCAGAGCTGAGAATGGTGTGAAGCGCCTATTAATCAATTAGATTGTTTTCGTCATGCAAGTTCTGATCTGTTGGCAGCCGACTCCAGTCGTGGATAGGTCGGCCAAAAATATACATTAGATATGTGTGCAGGGTAAGTTCCCATTCAGCGTTCTCGACCTCTACTTATTCATGAGTCAGCGCACGACCAGTTAGTCTGAGTCGGAAGGGCAGGAATGGCCCTCCCGTTGAGCCCTAAAAGGGGAGAACAACTCAATTCATTAGGCAAATAAATAAATAATGTACCCGGGCCATGCCAGATGGGCAGAAATGGCCCACAAGTTGAGCACCTTGAAATGTGATTAACACAATTCAAATATTGTGAGAACACGAGCCATGCCAGATGGGCAGAAATGGCCCACAAGTTGAGCACCTTGAAATGTGGTCAACACAATTCTAATATACCTAACTAGGTGTTTGCCATTAGGCCCTGAACGATCTGAATGGTCCCTTTTCCTACAAACAGCCTCGCAGACAACACAATGGTCATGCGGGCTACGACGTGGGAATCACTCCCATTTAAGCTGCCGGTCTTATGGACCAAGCAGAAAAGCTGTGAGATACAAGGCGACTTCACGTTAAGTGAACTAAGTCCTCAAAATCTAATCTACAGAATTATGAACACTTAGTAACGTAAAAAAGCTAATCCTCTTCACTATTAGGGCAGCATACTCCCCCATAGACTTGACAAAATAATTGAACTTCTCATTACTTTCGGCGGTCCAGTCGGTCCCTCGGCGTGTACATTGTGACCACAGTTGCGTGTAGTCGGGTTGTGGTGAGAACTTTGAAGAGTGAAGACTATTCACCAGGTGATGAATAATAGCAGTCGTGCTTTTGTCGAGCGAGCTATTGAGTTATATAGTGGCTGAAAGCAAAGCATCATGGGAAGGAAAGAAGGGGGAGAAATCCCATTACGTGGAGCCGTTCAGGTAAACAAGGCTCCATCTCATGAAGACAACACAATGGTCATGCGGGCTACGACGTGGGAATCACTCCCATTTAAGCTGCCGGTCTTATGGACCAAGCAGAAAAGCTGTGAGATACAAGGCGACTTCACGTTAAGTGAACTAAGTCCTCAAAATCTAATCTACAGAATTATGAACACTTAGTAACGTAAAAAAGCTAATCCTCTTCACTATTAGGGCAGCATACTCCCCCATAGACTTGACAAAATAATTGAACTTCTCATTACTTTCGGCGGTCCAGTCGGTCCCTCGGCGTGTACATTGTGACCACAGTTGCGTGTAGTCGGGTTGTGGTGAGAACTTTGAAGAGTGAAGACTATTCACCAGGTGATGAATAATAGCAGTCGTGCTTTTGTCGAGCGAGCTATTGAGTTATATAGTGGCTGAAAGCAAAGCATCATGGGAAGGAAAGAAGGGGGAGAAATCCCATTACGTGGAGCCGTTCAGGTAAACAAGGCTCCATCTCATGAGTAAGCCGCACGCTCCCTTCAGCCATTGTTAATCCTCGGACCTGTCTAGTGCGGTGTTGTGAGAGAGCCAAGGGAGGGCAAACTGTCTGATGGCGCCGCTACCCACGGCGCTTGAAATGTTCCATCAAGTATCCGAGGCGCGGTATGTAACACACAGACATTTATACATTAAAATACGTGAATGAATATCAGGGAATAATATATGTGTTCGTGGGCAATGATTAAGAGCAGCAATTTTGGACAGTACAGGGCTAAATTAGTTTGCTCGCTACAGTTGATTTTGTTCATTGTCTATTTAAAGTGGGTTTAAAAATGATAATGATGATGATAGTAATACTAAATTTAATAAACACAATAATACACAATTATTGGCATAAATCAAATTTACAATGCTTTTCCATACAGTGTATGAACTTTGTATAACTTAAAGTTTTTAAAATAAAAATTGTCAATCTGTCTCCCGCAGATAAAATCTGGCAACTGTGTACTCCATAAGACCTGTACTGCAATTTTAGAGTGAAATGGCCTATGGTTATAAACACAAAAATTTGTTCACAAACTAATTCATAATTCATTAATCACAATGTTTGATTTCCAATAAAATTTTTATAAGTACTTAGTTTAGTTTATTAAGTTCTCAATAAAGTTGGAAAAAAAAAAATCAAACACAAAAACTTCCCTGTTTATGTTTTTTTAAAAGTTCATCTTTTAAAATGAATAAAACAAATTCACACTTTCAAAGAAGAGAAATGATAGCTCCTAACCATGCAAAAAAAGTTGATATTTTAAATTTTAGTTTGAAATTAATTTAAAAAAATCTTATTGGACAATATTCAGCAGTAAATACTGCAATAATTTGCCAGCATGCAAAGTGTTAATAAACCTATTTTTCTTAATTCAAAATATTTCATGTTACTTTTAACTGATTGTTATTATAGTCTGGAACAAACAACCAATTCGTCTCATCACATAGCAAAGTAAAAATAAATTACGGTCAAGTTTCATTTGACAAAATGGCTGTAATTTTGTGTTTACCAAAGCTTTGATATTGTTTTATTACATACAGAGGCCAGTCGTGTTGAGCTAGACCACCGAGGACGAGGAAATCGAGGTTCGAATCTCGGTCGGGTGAACTGGGGGTAGTTTTTCCTAAATGGTTTTCCACTCTCCCTCCACATAAATGCGGGTTCACTTCCTCTTAATTCAACCTTCCCAATTCCTAATCCATTAGTGTAATTAGTACTTAAGCGTATAACTCGAACGGGTAGTCAGACGCGGTGCTAAATAAAAAAATATAGGTAGATTGTCCCAAATTAATGTATCCACTAGTTGAATGTTTATATTTCACCACATAATGTAGATATAAACATAATGTGAGTTTCATGGTTTTCCTTAAAGTTATAAATGTTCGAAATGCCTATCAGTGTCATCAATGTATCACCGATAAAGGCATACAACAGAGCGGCAAACAGACATTATTGTTGCTAGTGGAATAGCAGCACAGGCATGTTCAATTTGTTATCTCATGTCTGCCAATGTTTGTGGTTTCGTGGAGAGTACCCCAAAGGCAAAAGTCCATGGGTGTTAGGTCGGGAGATTCCACAGATCCCTTCCTTCCTATCCATTTCTCTGGGAGCGTGCGATGAAGACATTCTCACACAATGCGATGATAATGTGGTGGTGCACCATCCTGTTAGAAGTAAAACATATTTTCATTGCCAAAGAGGTTATAAAGAGCTGGGATGATACTATCTTGCAAAATTCATAGGTAGATAGCACCTGTGACAGTACCTTCAAAGAAAAATGGGCCAATAAATCCATTGGAAAATAGACCACACCACATAGAGATCCCTGGTAGTTTGACTGCCCGTTCCACAATAACGAGTGGGTTTTCCCTAGACCTGTAAACACAATTATGGCAATTAACAGGACAGTTAATTTTAAAAGTGGCTTTATCAGACCTAACAATTACATTTTCAAAAACATCCCGTGTGTCACAAAATTCTAAGAACCACTGACAAAATTCAACGCGCCTATCGGGACCATCCTCTCTCATTGCATGGAGCAATCTCAGAATGTACGGCTTACACTTCTCACCCGAACAATGCGATGGACACTGGATAAACAAATGAAAGTGTAAACACCGCCTTCTGAATCATCAAAGTGGTTCTTCCTTTATTTTTACATTTGGTATTAACATTGAAATAATGGATACATTAATTTGGGACACTCTCTATACCTGCACTTTTGTTTTGCACGTTTTAAAAGTTGAGTGAGTATCCACTTTATCTTTTACTAATAAAATGTATTTCTGGATTATCAGGTTTATAATGAGACCATTTTATAAGTAGTTTGAAAATAATGAAACGTTTTTTATTTTTTCCACCTTAACTGAAATGTTTTAAAAGGTTTGCATTTGGTGTTAAGTAAGTATGGAAAATGTATCTATCAACAACAAATAGGCTATAAAATATTTTTTTGTAGAAAACCAATTTTCACTTTAGAGGTAGGCATACATAGTTTTATGCATGGAAGAAGTTAGGTACAGGAAAGAGTAATAGTTACAAATAGAGGGACTCACTAAACGGAGGAAATAAAATCACTCCTCTTTTTTTTTTCCCCTCTTTGTAAAATTTTTCTTTTGCAATATCCTAGGGAGTTTCGATATCATCAGGGTGGCCAGCAAACCTGGAAACAATGAAAAACAGGTATTTGAAAGGCCCTGGAGAAACCAGGAAAAAACCTTGAATTTGTGTCGAAAACCTGGAATTTTTATTATAATAATTTAATAATCCTTTATTTTATTTAATATTTTATGTTATGGCAGAAAGTATTTCTCAATTGAGCCAGAGAGGCCTGGATACTTCTATATAGTTAACTAAACCTCACACCAAAAGCGCCGTTCCAATCTTAAAATATCACTACAGTACTTCTTACTTTTATTTTATTTGTGGTATCATATTCTTTATATAAAGAGGACAGAGTGTATCAGCAAATTGAGGCTGAAAAGCAGACAGAATGAGAGTTGTTGAAGAGTTGTAAACAACTAGAAATTAAAGCATTAGAAGCCAAAACAGCTAAATGTTTAGCTGAATTAACTGGTGACATCAATAATTCAATTGTAAATTTGAATACATAAATTTTGAAGTTTTTTTAAATTTAAATTTTATTTTTATTTAGTTACTTCAATAAAACAAACATTTTTCGCTACTAAAAAAAATTATATTTCAATTTGAAAAAACTCTAAATAAATATATGCATTAAAAAGATCCTTAGAAAAAGAAAAAAGAAAAGTATAACTAGATACAGATGTGGACCTAATTCAAGACCAAATACAAGTTAATCTCATTTAATGTGCCCCCCCGAATGTTGACCATCAATTTGTTTAGTACAGTCATCAATGAAAACATCTCAACAGTGACTTGGTTGAATATGTAACAATAAAATACTACTACTTACCAACATAAAAGCTAAGATATCCACAAGTTTAACATATTTTGTGTTTGGTATTGAATGTCCCTCATTTCATGGAATGACCCATAAGATTGAATAAAAAATTACTATGTGGGCCTATTTATCTTTTATTATTTCTTACTCTAGTTTACAAAATTTTGTGTTCAAGTTTACTTTGTGTTAATAAACAAGTCCTACACCCAGCAGTGAGTAAAACTTCAACATTATGATTCACCAACAGGGGGATGTGTCGGATTTATCCAAGACAAAAACCTGGAAAAACAATGTTCTACAACTTGGAAAAAACCTTGAATTTTAAAAGGCCAGATCGCCTGCCACCCTGATCATATTCCTTCATTTGTCTTTCCAATATTCCACTAAATTTGGATTTTTTTAATACAAAATGGTCAATTTTCCTACTACTTTTTTTTAGCACTGTTAATATATATATATATATATATATTTTTAATCTTCATACATTATTATTTTGCAGGAGGACAAAGAAGAGCTTTACTTACCTTCTTTGGAGAGCCTTAGAAGTTTAATTCGAGCATCTACAACTTCCATGACTAGTGTTCCCAAACCACTTAAATTCATGCGTACTCATTATGACACTATGAAGGACGTGTACAGTAAGATTAATGAGGTGAAGACAAAAGAGTTCTGTGCTGATGTAATATCAGTTTTGGCTATGACGTTGAGTGATGGCAGGGATTGTTTGAAGTTTAGATTGTTGGGATCACAGTGTGAAATTGGTGATTGGGGACATGAATATGTAAGGTATGTTTTCATTAGTAAAGTTGAATAAAATAATTTGTTATCTTGATGAAAGATTGTTTCATATTCTATATTTCAAATTGCTGATTTTATATTTTATTACTTTTATTCACTTGTTAGGTTTTAGGTGTACTATTATTGATTGATTTTAATTTTGATATAGGCATTTGTCTGGGGAAATAGCTTCAGAATGGGCAGATGTGGTTGGTGCGGACTTCACACTGCGGCGAAAGCTTTTAGCACTTGTTCGACAAATCGTGCCTTACAATTTAGCTCACAATGCTGAAGCAGAAGCATGTGATCTAGCTATGGAAATTGATCACCTTGAACTTTTGGAACATTTTGTTGATGAGAGTACATACCCACGTGTGTGTTTGTACCTTACTAGGTAAGAACTACATCACAATTTAGTACTGTATATGATTTTGGATCTTAAGCAAATCATATTAAAAAAGGGTACTTCTATTCAAAATGTTGCTGGTATAATTATAAAGGTTAATATCTAGAAAATTGACCAAATAAACTGATGGTTTGGCAAATCATGATTTTTTGGAATGCCGAAAAATTACTTCATATGTCTTTCCAATATTCCACTAAATTTGGATTTAAAAAAAAATACAAAATGGCCACTTTTCCTACTTTTTTTTAGCTGCGTTAACTGTTCCCACCCTGAAATCATGACATGTTTTCATGAAGAGATTGTGAAAAACTCCTCTTTTTATGCCAGGTCAAGATTCAAACCCCATCCTCTCTGTCACTGCAAACTAAACAAACCAAACCTGATGGCTCTGCTCATGTGCCTACCAGTGTGAGCTACACACAAATTAAAATGCATAGTAGGCATTAAGGTTATCATTTATATTTCAAAAAATTCTTGCTATAGAATAAAGATTAATAGTTTCTTGTTTAATATCATTTTACGAGAAAGATATTTTTTCTATTTTGTAGCTTAGATTGGAAAAAACAACCCATTGTACTAGCTCTAAGCTAAAATTAGGCCAGCTACACAATTACATAATACTATTCTTTACTTTAATTTAATTTATTTAAATATACATTTTAAATTTATATTCGCAATGGTAAATTTGGACACATTAATAAAATTAACTACCCCTAGTGGATTTAGGTTAAAAAAAATCTATATAATTACTTTGTGAACTACAAAATGAGATAAAATCAAATCATTAGGGCACAAAAGAATAGTATTAATATATAATAAAAATGATGTAATTTGACCACTTTTAAACTGCTTATACATTACAAATTATCTTTCTTTAACATATTATTATAAATATTTTATTGTGTACTTATATATATATATATATATATATGCATGTCTAGTTATACTAAATTCAAGCCCCCTACATTAATTACTTTACCTTAACCATGGTCGATGAAAAGTATAAAATAGTAAATTTGAACCATTATAACTCGCAAACTGTAATGATTTGAAATAAATGAATCATGGTTTTTAGCTTGTTCAGGGTTTTCCCCAGAAAATTTTGCCAGCCGGGTGTTAATATGAAGTAGCCAGGCGGAGGCAGTGTAACACCTTGCAATATATTATTCTATTTTATATACGTTTCTTAATACACATTTATTAAAACAAAATATTTAACAATAAAGTTACTTTGTATTTAAAAAGTAGAATGTTTTAATGACAAATGGAATTTTTACACTAGAATTTAATTTCTTAAAAAATGTTGGTTCTTATATGTTGTTGTTTTAACTCAAGATTAACATTTTAAACATTAATTCTTTGCTTCTTCTTAGCCTATTTGACTGCAGCTTTTTATAGTAAAAGTCGGTTGGATCTGGTCCCTCTAGTGAAATCAGCATCAGATTATTTAGTGCAATTTCATGCAATTTCTTAAATAGGTTTTAATTTGTTTTAAAGTAGAAAATCCTCTTTCACATTCAGCTGTGCTTACAGGTATAGTGACTGCTAGGCCACTGGTAGCTAGTATTGCTTTTTTTGGGAAAGATTCTTTCAGCTCAGATGTTGTCTAAAATTTAAACATTATTTGTTTGAATCTATATTTTTGTATGGCTGTCCTCTAAACATTTTTGATGCAACTGCCCATTCTAGTTTACTATTTTCATAGTTTAAGATTGCAGGATGCCCATTTTAAGAATAATATGCAAAAATAATGTCACAAGCCCCATTTTGATCATGGCTCTCTGGATTGAAAACTTTTGAAAAATAAGAAATAATTGGCATATCTGGAAATCTTACTTCTAGATAGTTAATAACTGTGAGTATGTATTTATCATAGATTTTAATCTAAAAGCGTTAGCATTAGCATCAGCATCTGAACAATTACTATTAAGGTCTGACCATTCACCTGCAAAATAGATATGTCTTTTAAAATGATTAGCAGGGGTGTCTTTTAATTCCATAATACATAGTTTTGTCGCTTCTAGAATCGGGTCTTTTTTTTATTAAATTAACATCTTGCCTTTGCCAAACTTTAGACAATTCAAATAAATGAGGTAGCACATCTGAAAGCATCATAAGTGAATCTAAAAAATTATATGTCCTCATGTTATTGCTTAAATTTTCAGCTGTGATGTCATTTTGTTCGTTGGCCTCTCTTTCAAGTGAAGCAATGACACTCAATAAGGATTTTATTAAAGATTCTACAGCAAAGTCAACAGACAGCAACATAGTGTCACTAGCCATTTTAAGTTTAATCTGAGGACTGTTCACTATTTATTGGATTTCAGTTAAACCATCCATCCTTACAGAGGAATTTTGGAAGAAGAAAAACAGTTGTCTTAAGTTATTAAATTTTGCTAAATAAGGCAGTTCAGAGGCTGCTTGTGCACTAGCAAGAGCCAGACAATGGTTTATACAATGGCTCTTAACCTTGAGTCCATCTGTCTCATCTTTTAAAAATTTTGCTACTCCTTTGTGCTTACCAACCATGACAGCTGCTTCGTCAGATCGTAGGCCCACCAAATAAGAAGTTTTCAACCCTATATTGCCAATTGTTTCAATAATTTTGCTAGTTATAATTTCAGCTTTGCCATAATTGATATTACAAGTTGATATAAAACTGGCTAATACTAATCTCTTTTTTAAGTTGACAAACATATCTACTGTATATTATAAGCCACTTCAAAACTGAGATGTCAGTCGTTTCATCACACAAAACACTGAATGTGCTGAATGCACATTTGTTAGTATTTCACTTCTAATTTATGAAGCTAAAATGTCAAGTAATTCTTGCATTGTGCATTCTTGCATTGTGAATTTTTTCTAATATCAAGATGTCTTAAGTATTTACAACCCATTGCCTTACAATGCTCAAGCAGTTTTTCATACAATGTAGTGTGTGATAATTTGATTTTTGCCAACCAATAAATATATCTTAAAGCTCCCACACACGCATATCTCTGCAAGTTATTCAAAACTGAAATTGATTGTTCACTTTGTCCTAATTCGGTTTCTTCAAGTACACTGTTTTAATTCTATCTGAAAGGAAATCAGTGTGCAACTTACTTTATTCATGGTCAATTAAACTTTCTTTTTGAAGTCTTTTGCATGGTATTGTCATCCAAGTCACTTTCTTGTTTATGGGTAATTTATTTCTGGATTTAATACACATGGAACACATTCCATTATCTTTTACCACTAACCAAATAAATGTTTGAAACCAGTCACTGTTTACACCTGCTAAGCGATGTTAAGAAGCACATTTTTTATTTGAAACAGACTGTGTTTCATGAGATGGTCCTAGTGGGAAATAGCTGGCTCTGCTGTTTTCACACTTTCATTTTTCATAAAGAAATTTAAGAGTGTTGTTTTATGTTTTATCTTCTTACTCATTGTGGATTTTTATGTTATTTTATTTAGATTATTATATTTGTTTGCCTGTATTGAGACCAAGACAAACTATGTGTGTAACCGTTCACAAAATTTAACATCGTGCATTTGCTTGCTGGATGATAATACTCAGCTTGCCACTACACTAACGGTAGTCTCCTACCCCTCCCTTCCTATCCATC